>OZ005744.1:68672965-68711902 GCA_963930735.1 Dioctria linearis | reverse complement strand
GAGGCCGTTTCTGGGCCGCCCCTCTCTAGGGACAACCTGGCGATGGCCTTTTGTCATAGTGTACCGGTAGGCCCGAGGAGAAACCCCACGATGGGCTCCTCAGGAGATCCGTCTATCTCGGATGAGGAAAAAAGAGCTTCTCGGAGAGATTTCTCATCAGATGAGGATGAGGGAACTCTAACAGAGGACACCCTGGAGGAAGAGAAAAAGAGGCAATGCTAGCGATGAGAGTGATTCAGATCAACCTCCATCGCAGTAGGGCGACAACAGTCAATCGTGTTCCATTAGACGGGCAGATTCGAATTCTGTCCGCCCTTGGTTGACGCGCGAGCTAAAGAATAAACGCAAAATTGTGCGCAGGCTATATAATAAAGCCAAAAGATCAAACGACGCAAACGAATGGTTAATCTACCAAAAGACCTTGCGCCAGTATAAATATGAAATTCGAAAATCTAAAAGAAAGTCATGGCAACTCTTCTGCGAAAACGTAGACGGGTTGAATGAGACGTCAAGACTTAAGAAATTCCTATCCAAGATACCAATTCAACCCGAACTCCTCACGGGACAGCGACGGAACTCGGGCCTCCTCCTTTGGAGAATCGTTGGAAATCTTGTTAGACGAACACTTCCCCGATGGTCCAGATGAGAGGCTCTCAGCTCCGCGTAGCGAAACCCTCACTTTCGGAGACGGAGAAGTTGCCTTCATCGCGGACGAATCGGTCAAATGGGAAGTTGACTCCTTCAAACCGTTCAAATCCCCATGCAAAGACGGTATCTTCCCAGCCCTCCTTCAGCTCACAGGTGACCCTCTGATTAGCAACCTAACCACTCTCTTTAGGGCATGCATCAAAATGGGCTATGCACCGAAGTTGTGGCAAGAAGTCCGCGTTGTGTTTATACCGAAGGCAGGTCGAGTAGACTACTCAACTGCAAAAGCGTATAGGCCCATAAGCTTGACTTCTTTCTTACTTAAAACCTTCGAACGCATCTGTGAATGGTAGCTGAGACGGTCCATCCCCAGAAGCAGACTATCACAGCACCAACATGCGTACTTAAAGGGAAAGTCCGTCGAGACGGCTCTCCTTGAGGTGATTCACTCAATTGAAAAAGGCTTCCTCTTTAAACAATCTACGCTAGATATTTTCATCGATGTAGAAGGCGCCTTTAATAATGTTCTTCTACATAGGTTCACGGAAACACTACCAAAACATGGAGTGAACCAATTGGATTACACACATGCTGCATAATAGAACAGTCTTTGCTGATCTTGGCGGGGCAAACAGAGTTAAAAAAGTTCACTGGGGTACCCCTCAAGGCGGTATTATATCCCCTTTGCTATGGGTACTTATCATGGACGATCTCCTGCTAACACTCACCAGGATGGGGTACAAAGCAGTATGTTACGCGGACGACTTGACAATTTTAGTCACCGGAAGTTATGAACCTGTACTCTGTGGATTGGTTCAAAGCGCGATCCGACTAGTCATGCGCTGGGCACGGATTACGGGCTGAGCATCAATCCACTCAAAACTGACTTGCCTATTCACCATGAAAAAGAATATCCCCAGTTTAAACCTGCCCCTGATAGGCTCCATACGCTTGGAATTAAAGGACAGGGTGAAATACCTAGGTATTATTCTAGACAAAAAGTTAAACTGGAAAACGCACCTCGAAGACAGAGCAAACAAAGCTCTTAGAGCAGTAGGGAAGAAGTGGGGACTCCATCCGCGGATGATTCTATGGATATACACTAGTGTCATTCGACCCATCTTAACTTACGTTTCAGCGGCTGTGCCTCCTCAGCGCAAGCGGCGCTTTTAAGTTAACTAGCACCTGGGCTCTGGAGGTTATCCTCAATATTCACCAGGTGCAAATACATATCAAGCAGAGGGCGCCGACTACAGCGCTAAGGCTGCATCGTAACTTCGGCTGGCTTCATGGGAGAACAAGGGTTCCACATGAATCCATTTATGAGTTCGCGCAGTCTATCGCAACTGGCATTGACAGAGATAGCGACTACCTCCTCGAGACCATACTGGAAAGCAATTTTGAATATTTCTATTCTTATTTCATCCAGGGCAGATTGGGAATCACTTTCCGTGTTTCAACCATTGACAAACCCAATTATAATATATACTGATGGTTCTAAGTCCGATGAAGGCAACGGAGCGGGAGTTTTCTCAGAAGAGCCTGAAATTGAGTCCTCCATTCACTTTGAAAACCACACCACGGTTTTCCAGGCAGAAGTCAAGGCTATCTTTGAAGCGGGAAGACACCTCCTTAACTCAGATACTGAGAATAAGGAGATAGCAATCTGGTCGGACAGCCGAGCAACTGTCAAATCTTTGTCTAAACCCTTTATAACCTGCAAATTATTAATGGAGTGCAAAACCACCCTGAATTCCGCTTTTCGGAATAACAGCGTGATAGTGCAGTGGATGCCGGGGCACAGCAACATCAGGGGGAATGGAAGGGCAGACGAACTTGCTCGTCTTGGAGCAGCCTCAGAGGAACCTGCCTCTACAGTCGGAATTGCACCAAAGCACCTTGTCTCAATCATTTCAAGCTGGGCTGACCGCCAACACAGTCGCCTTTGGTTAGAAGATCCCACGGGCAGGACAACAAAGGAATTGTGTGGTACACCAAACTTAAATCATACGAATAAGCTCCTAAAACTCAACAAGCCACCCCTGAGAATTCTGGTGTCCATTCTCACTGGGCATTCCTCTCTCAGGGGCCACCTTCACGGGATGAGACTTGTTGATGACCCTATATGCAGGGGTTGCGGAGAGGAGTCTGAAACAGTGACCCATTTTCTATGTCACTGCCCGGCACTCTCAGGAATCCGCTACAGAATTCTTGGTTCACACCTCCTGTTGCATGATACCGGCCGGCAGGGCTGGGAGCCAATACTGAAATCTATAAGGGCGTCCGGTTGGGACCTATGAGCGATCGCTCATGGGTCTGGAGGGTGAACAATGGGCCTTGACTTGGCCATCGTTCGGGGACCTGAAAGCGGTCCCAAACCTCATAAATCAATCAGTCAAGGTTCCCAAGCGGCATTAGTCGGTACTTCATATGTTGTTCACCTCGAGGGAAAGTAAGGTTCCGTAGCGGCATTAGCAGGTACTACCACCACGCCTTGGATTTCCTGCTTTCTTCCTTGACGATTTATTAGCGGGGAGGTTGTAGATATCAGAATGACATCATCTTGGTTTTGCTGTTTTCATGTGGTGTGCCTAAATACGTTTTCTTAGCGTGGAAGTTGTAGATATTAACATCATTCGAATTTCACAACATGATATCACCTTGCTTTGATGTTTTCTTAGCAAATTATTATTGGGTCTTGGAGTGCGTGCAGATAAAATTCACAGTTGCTCTTTCCAGTGCAAACACCATTTCTTGAGCAAGATCCCCTGGTGGCATTAGCCGGTAACACATCATCACGGGCTTGGGGATACGAGATCACCTTAGGGATAGGTACTGTAGGTTGGCTGAGAGCTTTAGTGGCAATATCTGATTCGGGGATTGGATTCGGCTACGTTACCTCTACCAAGGCTTGGGTAGAATGTGTACGGCTTAAGTAATGATGTGAAATAACCTAAGCGAATTTATATCGGGGGCTGTATATTTGTCAGCTTGAGTTTGGTTTCAGTTGTTTACTTTAGTAAGGCTCGACTGGATGTGTGCAGCTGGGTATTTATGTGGATATGAGTACTTATGATAAGCGACATATTATGAGCGGAAAGACTGATACTTAACCTAGGGGCATTACTCCATTTCATCATATCAACAAGTGGCAACCCCAGAAAGAATCTAAATCTAGTGTAAATAAATTATGTATTACAGTTTTAGTTTTATTTATTAAAGTAATTTGCATTATAGTTACATGTATAAAGTACTATAAATATATATTTATCTTAAATTGTATTATAGGTGTTTTTTCGAGAAATTAAAAAACATCTTTGTTATTAATCCAAGAATTGTGTTTGGATGAATATCCGAGCCATTTAACGTAAGCTTTATCTCCACTCTTCTTTAAGATTTTCTCCACGCCCAAACCTATAGGGCGTTTAAGCAGCTCCAATTTCAGCAGCTCCAATTCAGCAGCTCCAATTCATAAAAGCCTCATGTGATTGGATTTCCTTGATAATCTTCCAGCTGATATGTGATGGGGTTTGTGTTCTGAACTTTAATAACTTTAAAAATCTCAGCTGTCCAGATTGGTGTATAGCCTTTCTCAAATATATGCTTGTATTTGCTGATGCGTACAAAACCCCAACTGTATACTTTGCAGGAACAACAATTTTTTAATATGACTGCATACAGTTGAAAGCAGTTGTTTCTCATTGAAGGCGTTGATATCACGTGGTCTAATTTTTGTAGTTCTATGTATCCTAGAGTTATATTCAGTGAGCAGTTTCTTTACCATACCAATACACTGATAAGTTCCATTAAAACTGAATTCCTTCAACATCATATCCTTTAGAGTTCGGTTAGATCGTTCCACTATTGATGCTTTGAGGAAACTGTACGTACAGTAATGATTAATTGCATGTTTCCTCATTAGATTTTTAAAGAGGCAGTTGTGGAATTCCTTTCCATCATCAGTCTGCAGGTTTTTAGGTATTCGTCCCTCGCTTAATATAGATTGCATTGCATCTCTTACTTCTACACCAGTTTTTCTTTTAATTGGAATTGGCCCTACATATTTGGAGAAGGTATCAATGACTGTCAGTAGATAGCGGTAACCATTGTTCACATACTTGTAGGGATCCATTTCAACCAAGTCTGCCTGCCAGAAGTCATCTAGTACTTTGATGATCACACGACGTCGTTTAAAATTTTTTCTCGCTGGTTTATGGAGCTCATTTACCACTTGTCGCTTACTCATCGTAATTATAAATTAAACAGATTTCTAAAGAGTGTTTACTCATATATACCATCTTTAGGTGTCAAGTCTTCCTTATTTATTACTGAAGTAAACAGATAGTTTTCAATCTTCGCGACTTCGTCATTGATATATAGCGTTAAATTTGTCACCTCTATATTAATAGTTTTTTCTTATTTCTTCCACACTTATTTTAATTTTCATGTCAACATAGGCTTTGGTAGTAGCATTATCATTTTCAAGGGGTTTACGAAGTCGTTTTATACACTTTGAGTTTGGATCGTAGTCTCCCTTGATCGTTAAATTAAATCCAATACCCCGCTCTCCTTGTTCACCAGCTGGACCCTGCGCTCCTTGTTTACCATCTGGTCCTTGAGTTCCTTGTTCGCCAGCTGGCCCCTGAGCTCCTGTTGGTCCACGCTCACCTGCTCTCCAAGATATTCTCGCTTAGAAATACGTCCAAACTTGTCGACGCTCATCTGTAGATTGTGAAGAAGTATGGTAATGGAGTAGTATTTAAACTATAATATCTGCTTCTCGCAAATTTCTCCAGGATAGATACAATTTCATTGTTGTGACTGGTGTTACCAACCTGCCTTGATGCCATTAGAAGGCGCAGTCTATCCACTAATTCATTTGGATCATCCCAGTAAATGTGATCAATGTTTTCTTTAGGCAGACGCATTAGTCCCATACCTTTATCCTGTATAATTTTACTGATTATAGCTTTATACTTAGCCGCTCTAGTACCTTTTATTTGTCCTTTCTTTAGCATAGTCACGTTCATGTGCTTTGGTATCTCTCAAAATAGATCCATAATTAGTCAAATCCTCTTTAGTATATAGACATTTTACAGGATCTTTCATAAATAGCACCTCGCATAACCCCAAAGTTGTTTTATAGCTCTTCCCTTTAATAACAATGTTTCCTACATCATCAACATCAAACGCTTAATTACCGATTCTCCACGCGTTGTCGTCATAGTAAACTCCATAGGTTGGATCAATTTTAGGGCTATTATCAGTGAACAGCTTGAAATAGTATGAAATTATGAATCCAGACGTATCGGGGGAGGTGACAGGAGACGTTTCTATCAATGTCCTTGAATGTTTCGATCTTGCGAATAATTCTTCAGATGTTAAGGAATAATCTCCGTAATTTATAGGTGTGCTACTAGCCTCCATTTTCACGTATTTTCGTTTTGGAAGGGTAAAAGGTTCCACAGTCTCATTGGCTTCTTCTTTTTCTTCTTCTTCTTCTTTTGTATCTTTTGTCTTAAACTTAGATATATCCGGCAGCTCGTATTTGACTCTTCTAACAAACTCTTTTAAGGGTTTAGTGATTGGCTTAAATGTTTCTTCAAGTTGAGCTTCTGTTTCAATCCTTCCCATCCTTAAGGCTTTAAATTTCCTTCGCACTGCATTCCTTGTGTTGATGAGTTCTTTTACTAGATTTTCATTCACCTACGAGATTAACTGAATAACAGCTTTTCAAACAGCTATTATAATAGGTAAACAGCTTTCCAAACAGCTCAGATAACAGTTTAACAGCTTTTAAAACAGCTCTGATAACAGCTTAACAGCTTTTTAAACAGCTCTGATAACAGATTTACAGCTTTTCAAACAGCTCTGATAACAGCTTTTAAAACAGCTCTGATAACAGCTGAACAGCTTTTAAACAGCTCTGATAACAGATTAAAAGCTTTCAAAATAGCTCTGATAACCGCTTAACAGCTTTTAAAAGAGCTCTGATAACAGCTTAACAGCTTTCCAAACAGCTCTGATAACAGCTTAACAGCTTTTCAAACAGGTCTGATAACAGGTGAACAGCTTTTCAAACACGTCTGATAACAGGTGAAATGCTTTAATTTACTCAGCAGGTCCACAGGATTCGGTGTGCTCTCGGCTTAGTTTCAACTTCGACTTATGAAGATTTCGAATGATTACTCCTTTTATAGTAAAAGGAAGGTATCATAGCCTTTACGGTAGCGCCCCATGTTTATTGAGCTATCCTTATCAATCATGAAGATACCATATTCATCCTTCCAACACTCAGCACAGGCTCTTCTGTATTCACATGATCATTATAGATATGTTTCAAATTATCGCTTGAATAAGATGATTAAATTAGGATTGTCACGTATTAAGTGCTTTGGTATATGCGTATATGTTTGACAGAGATAGAAGCTGTCTATATCTTCGTGCCCACCGATGCAAAAATAGGATCGCACATTATTTTGCTTTTCACATGCTACATCATCAAAAATAAACAATTTGGCTTCCTCTGGAGGTAGAACGTCGCAGTTGTTTGAAAATGTATAATACCCCAATCCTGATGTGGGAGTCATCACTCGATTCAAGTATTCATACTTTAGTTTATGTAAGGATTTGGAATATATGTAAATATTTTCTTATCTCAGACCATTGGGATGTTCCAGCAAACTTATCATAACACTAGTTTTTCCACAACTGGATGGTCCAATAATGATGCTCCTTATACTATTAGGCAATAGGGGACCATGCTTTTTTTCACCTTCATAACAGCTGTATCGGCATTTCGAACAGGAAAAGCTTGTTGTTGTTTCATGAACCGCATATCGAAGACTAATGGGATTCCTATAAATACAGCTGTTTATATTACATTTCGACAGTATCATCGGAAACTTATAAGATGCCAGATCATAAATCGAAACGTTCCAGTAAAGTTTTGAAAGGGGGCAGAGGACCATTTAATTCAATCATCAACAAATTACCTGTAGAATTACATCTACCGGGATACCAGTACTGTGGACCAGGAACAAAGTTACAACAAAGATTGGAGAGAGGTGATCCAGGCATTAATCCACTGGACGCAGCCTGTAAGGAACATGATATAGCATACTCGCGACATAAAGATACAACATATTGCTGATAAAATTTTAGCTGAAAAAGCCTGGCAGCGTGCAAAATCTACGGATGAAAATTTGATTGAACGTGCCAACGCTTGGCTTATAACAAACGCAATGAAGGCTAAAATTAAGCTAGGTATGGGTCTTAAGGCTAAAAATAAAAGCCAACCCACATTCCGAGAAGCAGTACGAAATGCACGTAAAATTTTAAAAGTCAAAAAGCCAGATGATTTGAAGGAAGTTACAAAAATAGCTCTTAGTGCAGCTAAAAATATTGTGAAAAGAAAGAAGAAATCAATTAAAACTCCACGAGTGATACCTGTACCTAATTTTGGTGGGGCACTTTCGTTCCTCATCCCGTTGTTTGCTGTGCTTTCAGCATTGGGAGCGCTATCGGGAGGTGCAGCAGGCATAGCTAAAGCAGTAAATGACACCAGTGCGGGAAAGGCAAAATTGTGATACCTGTACCTAATTTTGGTGGGGCACTTTCGTTCCTCATCCCGTTGTTTGCTGTGCTTTCAGCATTGGGAGCGCTATCGGGAGGTGCAGCAGGCATAGCTAAAGCAGTAAATGACACCAGTGCGGGAAAGGCAAAATTGGAAGCCAGATGATTTGAAGGAAGTTACAAAAATAGCTCTTAGTGCAGCTAAAAATATTGTGAAAAGAAAGAAGAAATCAATTAAAACTCCACGAGTGATACCTGTACCTAATTTTGGTGGGGCACTTTCGTTCCTCATCCCGTTGTTTGCTGTGCTTTCAGCATTGGGAGCGCTATCGGGAGGTGCAGCAGGCATAGCTAAAGCAGTAAATGACACCAGTGCGGGAAAGGCAAAATTGGAAGAAACCAAATGTCATAACCAAGCAATGGAAACTATAGCGGTTGGTAAAGATGGAAACGGGCTGTTCCTGAAGCCATACAGAAAAGGACTTGGACTCTATATACAACCTCAAGCAAAAAACTATTAAAGACGCTACCCAAAAGACCGCTAAACGAGTTGGATCTTCACAAGTATACCGCACACTTGCCACACTTCAGAGGAGTATTTATGTATGATAATCTACCTAAAAAGCCATGGAAGCGAGGAAGCGGTATTGCTAACTTGGACATCTCAACTGGAGCAGGTACACACTGGGTAGCGTACTACAAGAAAGGTGATAACATCGAATACTTTGATAGCTTTGGCAATCTCCAACCGCCAAGGGAGCTCATAAACTACTTGGGCAGTAATATTACGTACAACTACAATTCTTATCAGAATTATGATGCAGTAATTTTCGGTCACTTATGTTTAGTGTTTTTATATAATTGTTATAGCCATTAATTATTATCTATAAATAAATGTATCTATATTGAAATTGTGACATTTCATTATCAACCGCCATGCCATTAACACTTACTCTCACTGGAAATTCATCTCTACTGACTGCTGAGTACTTTCCTACGCTGGAGCTAGCAATGGATTATGTTTGTGGATTAATTGATTTTCAAACATACAACTCTATACCAAATATTGATGTGAGCAATAATCTGGTTCATGTAGGGAATGAGGTTGTTGAGATACGTGTTCGATCCTATGACATTGATGATATAGCAAATTATGTACAAGGATAAGTGGATAAAGAAGGGAAAAGGATAAAGGTTGCGATAAAGGCTAACAATAATACATTGAAGAGTGAAGTTAAGGCAACTGAAGAAATACATTTTGAAAAACAGAGATCCATAGCTCCTCTGCTTAGATTCAGTAAAAGAAACTTATCTGCTAATATAGTGCATACATCAGATTTGCCAGTCAACATCAATAAAGTAAATACTATACGCATCGAATGTAATATTATATTAGGATCATTCTTCAACAACACACAAGTACACACTCTCCACGAGTTTTCACCGAACGTGGGACCTGGGTATAAAATAGTGGAGGTACCAAAAAATGTAATCTATTTGCCCTGTGAACATCAAACGTATAAGTTCTCTAACATTGAAGCTCCTTGACCATTACGGTGACTTAATCAACGTCAGAGGAGAGACTATAACCACCAGGTTACATTTGAAGCCACAGCATGTTGATATACAATAATGATAAATACGAGTTCGGAGCAAATAAGATCATTAGTCAGCGGACAACCTTGAAACGGTCAAGACCTACATTAACACCTGCAAATACAGCATATTTATAATCGATAGGCTTAACGCTGAAACAATGAATAAAGGAATACTAGATATTGCGCCAGACGCTCGCTTTGATAACAGTGTTACTTAATTTGAACATCACTCCTATTCACCATTTCTAACATCATTTAAAAACAGCTATTAAATCCGTATCTCTGTACAACATCAGGACTTGAATCTTCTACCCAGAAGGAGTAGTTTTCTTTACATTGAGGTGTCGCTAACAAAGCTGGATGGAACCGTTTCAGCAACCGCAAAATTAGCTAACAACGCTCTACCATTTCTTTCTGAGGAAATACGCTATGAATTGAATGCAGTGGAAATCGAACGTACAAGAAATCTTGGGATTGCGACAACATTAAAAAACTACGTATCTCTAAATGCAAATGTAAGCAGGATACTATTCAACGGCAGTTGGTCATCAGATTCATCCGTTATACCAGCCAATGGACTGTTTAACTATTGTGTACCTCTGAAACATTTATTGGGATTCGCTGAAGATTACACGAAAATTCTTATAAATTCCAAACATGAACTTATATTGACCCGAAGCAGGACAGACGATAATGACATTATATCACCCACAGATGTGGTAAAAATTGAAATTACCAAACTTCAATGGAGCACTCCGCATGTTACAGTATCCCATGAAGAAAAGCTGCAACTATTTAAAATTATCGGGAGAGCTCGCCCGATACAAATACCATTCCGTAGCTGGGAAGTTTTCTCGTGATCGTAATTGTTATAACGTCACTATTTTATGTTAATTTATTTACTTCCTGTTTTTTTATATATGGCATAAATGTAATGTTTTTTCGTTTTCTTCGTTATTCTAAGCGGATTAGTGTCATTTAGATATGTATGACCCTAGAAAAGGATTCAAAACCACAGAGTCGAAACGGCGGGCCATCTTTAAAATAAAGCAACAAAAAATTAAAAAATTGTAAATCTTTTTCCTCACGATCGGAGATTCCCAAAAAATAGGCAACATCTTTTTTCACATTGATAAACCCCGATCAAAAGCAGTACAAAATAAATAACTTTTGTGATAAGAAATTTTATTGGAAATAAAAATAATTGTTTATAAAAGACTTTTCAATACACATACCCCAGAACCCTCACTGACATCTTCTAGAATCTGTTCATGGTGATGTCATGTTGTGAAATTCGAATGATGCTGTTATATACAACTTCCCTGCTAAGAAAACCTACAGCATTTGAAAACAGCAAAACCATGATGAAGTCATGCTGATATCTAGAACTCTCCCGCTAATAAAAGAAAACAGCAAAACTAAGGAATGCTGGTAGTTCCGGCTAAGGCCGCTAGGCTACCTTACTCAAGAAATGGCGTTTGCGCCCGAACGAATGTCGCTAATATCTCGAAAACCAAAGCCCGTAGAGGATTTCTGATGAAAATTTCGTTCCCCCTCCCACCCAACACCGCCAAGAATCCATTTCTATCAGCAAAAATAACTTGAATTGTAAATACGCTAATATCTCGAAAACCAGATCCCGTATAGGATTTCTGATGAAAATTTCATAACCCACCCTCCCTACCTTTATTATCCCCCCACATACCACCCATCTAGAATCCATTGGCATGCGCAAAAATTTCCTACTATTTACTTTAATTATTAGTAATATTAATTCAAAACCAAAAGCCTACATTTAGGCGCAACACTTGAAAACAACAAAAACTTACATTTAGGCGCACCACACATCCAAGAAAACCGTACCAAAAAAACGTAGCATACTGCTACTTGTGGGCACAGAAAACCGTAGCATGCTGCCACGTGTGGGCAAATGTGAAGCAAAAAACTTCCTTAAACCGTAGCATGCTGCCATGCGTGGGCAAAAATGAAACAAAAACTTCACATATCCAAGAGAGCCATACCACACATCCAAGAAAGCCGTAGTACCGGAGCATTCTGGTAGTATCGGCTAATGTCACTAGGGTGCAGTGAAGACCAAATGACACATCCACACACATCCAAGAAATCCATAGTACCGAATCATGCTGGTAGTACCGGCTAATGCCGCTAGGGCGCAGTTGCTGCATAGTACTGAGGGTGATCTCGTATTCCCAAAACTCGAGATGAAAAACTTAATGTCAACTTAGAGGCTACGAGTCCGAGATGAAAACTAAGCGAACTCCAGAAACAAAATCGAAATCCTATGCTATTTCCCTATGCTGGAGAGTGCTAAAAGTGGTCTCGTATCCCCAAAGTGGTCTCGCATCCCCAAGACTCGAGATGAAAAATAAGCGAACTTCAGAAACAAAATCGAAATCCTATGCTATTTCCCTATGATGGAGAGTGCTAAAATTGGTCTCATATCCCCAAGTCGGTCTCGTGTCCTCAGCATCCAAGACGCAAACCAATACAGCCAAGACACAACCCAATACAGTCAAGGCACACATCCATATTTAGTGTGGACTCAAACCACCTAGCAACGGCGGCGCCATCTGTGGCGAAATCCTCGAAGGGTGTCCTGGTGCTGTCATATAACAACTATTTTGGAATTTTCTAGACGAGGGATAGGTAGACACACACATAGTGGCAGCCATTGTCGGAACCGTAAAATTTGTTGAACATTCTCTCATGACCACTGGCAATCACGACAGCATCTGTACCATCCACACACACAATAAACGGAGCCCCATTAATTAAATAAGCAGCTTATCTCGCTGAGGCCAAATGTGGACAAGATTTATTGCTTCTTTCTTTGTTGTTTCTAATTCCTCCCAGGTTTATCGTTGTGAACGTTGAGTTGAGTGGAGTAGCTTGTAAAAGCTCAACTCCTAGTAAAGATGTGGAGTAGCTTGTGGAAGCTCAACTCCTAGTAAAGGTGTGGAGTAGCTTGTAGAAGCTCATATCCTATTAAAGTTGTGGAGTAGCTAGTAGAAGCTCAACTCCTAGTAAAGGTGTGGAGAGTAGCTTGTAGAAACTCAACTCTTAGTAAAGATGTGGAGTAGCTAGTAGAAGTTCAATTCCTGAATGAAAATAACTTACGACTGAACTCAACTGATTAGAATCGTTTACTACTCATTTCTTTTACATTTTCTTATTCTATATATACAAATTGCTCTTATTATATCTATTGTATATACATGGAAAATGTCATACTTACTTCCCAGTACGGAATATGTGCAATTTACTTCCGACTGTATTTTACTTCCAACTGAAGACGTTGTGTACCTAATGCTCACCTTGTACAAAATGTTAAGTCACGCATTTTACATTCTTCAATTTATTAAATCGCGGCACTCGTCGCGTTTGTATACATACAAATATTTTGCAAGAACCAGAATCACTTGCTGTTTGTTATTTATTTATGATGTAATACTCGGGTTACAGTAGGCATTTCTGGCTTACTGTATTAACCGTGAATTAACATCTTGCTAGTTGCTACTTACATACATATGTTCTACCTCCGGCGCAAGGTCGTCGTTTTGCAATTTGAGACTTGTTGCGCGCAGGGGTGTTGCGACATCTCCGCTATTTTACATGAAGAATACTTGACGTAGGTCTGTGATTGAAATTCTTCATGCAGCGAAAATGATGTAGTAGATAAGTATGTAGGCACAATGTTTTTAGTTATGCATTGCAATAAATATATTTTCTCCCTATTTTTTAGTTATGCATTGCAATAAATATATTTTCTTCCTACATGATGTAGGTATGCATATACATGCGTATTACATTAAATATACTTTTTTCCTACATGATGCAGTTATGTATATGCATGCGTATTACATTAAATATTCTTTCTTCCTACATGATGTAGGTATGTACATGTATGTGTGTAACAAATCTCCCCTTTTTAAATAAAATGTGTTATTCTTGGAAGAGGAATAACGCATTAAAGCATGATTCAAGCGTATGATTCTTTTGAAAGCACAAATTTAGTGATTTTATATATATATACTTAACGTCGAGCGCCGGGATTGGTATGTGGATAGTGTAGAAATACTAAAAGAAGCATACTTATTTATGCGTACAGTAATTTGAGTTAGTTAATAATAGTTTGTTTTTTTTTAACTTATTTGGTATCCAAATTTAATTAACTACGCTAATGGTACATTAAGATTTTATACGCACATCTAGGAATATATAGTTTTAACATTATAGCTTCACACGTAGGTCTATCTTGTTGACACTGGTTTGTTTTTGTATTCCTTATTTAAGTTCTATTATATATATATTTTCCATTTGGAACTCACATCTATTTACAGTAAGTATATGTGTACATTTTTTTTTTAACTTATCTAAATTTGAGCTAAATAGTTATATAGGTAGTGTCCATAGTACATCTTGTTTCCATAATGTTTAATTATAATGTTAATACATTTATAAATATGTATGTCTCTAGGTTTGCTCTTGATATAAAAAATTAGAATTTAGCCTGGTTATACATTTGAAAATATGCATGTGTGCAGGTTTATTCAGGATATACATATATATATATATATATATATTTGAATTTACATCTTAAAGTCAGATATCTTGTATTATCTAAAAGTGTATATTGAGAACTTAGTTAAACTTACGGACAGATAATTCTAGTTATTTTGTACTATCGAGAAGGTTATATTGAGAACTTGGTTAAACCTAAAGACAGATATTTCTAGTTATTTTGTATTATTTGGAATTTGTATTGAAAACTTAGTTAAATCTTAACGACAAATATTTCTAGTTATTTTGTATTATTTGGAATTTGTATTGAAAACTTAGTTAAACCATCTGTACATGGCGGGTGCGTGACATTGAATCTGGGTCTGCACGGCTTAAAGAAGGCGGAAATGGTGGTGGGGGTGGTATTGGCAAATTTTACGGGATATTTGCCTGTGGAGGTTCGGCAGATCGGTGTTTGATTGCGTCCTTTAATTCTGAACGATTAGTTTGACAGATAGCTTTTCCTTTAATTGTTGTTGCTACTTCTTGGGTAGTGGGTAGCGGGGGGGGGGGGGGTTCGGGTTTGTTAGATTTCGTGATTTCTGATTGGAAATTTTGGGTGATTTGTTTGACTCTGTTTGTCGACACCGTCTCTTGTGGTGCGGAAAGATTATGAGATTTGACATCTACTACGGGCTCATGACTCAGGGTTTCCGTAGTTTCTATACAGAGTTTAGGGTGTGTCTCATTGTCTTACTGGACTTTTTGGTTATTTATGGTTATCACTTTGGGTGCTTTGACTATGGCATTCCTTTCCATTTTCCTTATAACCTTACATAATTTTAGTATCCCCATTATGGTGAGTAATAATGTCACCATGGAGATATGGGGAGCTTATCTGAACGACTTCTGTTTTACTTCGCTCTTTTCTCTGTTTTTCCAATGTACTTATTTGTTCATCCAGCTGATCTAAAGTGAATTTATTTTCATTCAGAATATGATTTGCGTCCTCCGCTTTTAGCATTACTACATATTTTTGGGTAGTGCGATTCATGCTTTTGATGAAGTTGTACTGTCCGTTAATAGAACGTACACGCAAATTTGATTAAGTGACTGAAATGAATGCACTGGTAAATTTGGATCAAGATCAGTGGTCTATTTCCTAACAACAAATCAACACTGTTCACTTTCTTTGACTCTCAAGAAACTACTGCACTTAGTTTTTAGAATCTCCCACTATTTAGATCAGATTATGTATAAAAAGGTTTCAGGTCAACGATTCAAAAGTATGGGAAAAACACACTCCCAGGATTATTAATAATAGATATATAAATAGATATTCAATATATATAATTAATATAGAGCAAAAGTTAGAATAATTTAACTTCAAAACACTGGCACACGTGCTTAACTTAAATATCGCGAGTAATTGTATTAAGACAGAATTATATAAATTGTTGGGTCAGAGATCAACATACACTAGAAAACACACTTATTGACACCGATTTATAATGTAGGACTTTCAGAAATAGATATGTCGAGACAAAACTCTGTATATCAGTTTGGGTCTGAGATTTTTGTATTACACTAACACTTATTAGCAGCAAGTTATAATATAAGGTCGTCGAAAAATGTAATAAAAATATATGTATAAAATAGATATGCACATGAAATGTGTAATATATATATGTGTATATAAGTCAAAATATAGTCAAATAGATATATGAATAAGTATTAAAATGTTACAAGTGACTGGTACTCACCGATCTAAAACTTGACACTTGAGGAATTGGCTGTAAGCTAATGTTAAGCCCTTTGTTCTTGGTTAGAATAATTCTTTATTTCCGTCGAGACCAGAAATAAAATGTTAATGTTAGTAAGATACTATCTCAGTCGAGACCCGAGATAATATTCTTTAAGTCAGTCGAGACCCGGCTTAAAGTGTTATCTTATCTTCAGTCGAGACCCGAAATAAGATGCGTTTATTTCCGTCGAGACCAGAACTGATTGTTAGTAATAGATTATCTCAGTCGAGACCCGAGATAATATTCTTTAAGTCAGTCGAGACCCGGCTTAAAGAGTTATCTTATCTTCAATCGAGACCCGAAATAAGATGCGTTTATTTCCGTCGAGACCAGAAATGATTGTTAGTAAAAGATTATCTCAGTCGAGACACGAGATAATATTCTTTAAGTCAGTCGAGACCCGGCTTAAAGTGTTATCTTATCTTCAGTCGAGACCCGAAATAAGATGCGTTTATTTCCGTCGAGACCAGAAATGATTATTAGTAAATATCTTATCTTCAGTCGAGACCCGAAATAAGATGCGTTTATTTCCGTCGAGACCAGAAATGATTGTTAATTGTTAGAAGTGAAATATCAGTCGATATCCGATATGAATGTTAGTCCCTAAGCCAACTTACCCCAAGCGATGCCAAGCACAAAAAGAGATCGAGATCAGTCAGCTTGTCGTTTATATAGCCCTTGCTTGCACACGACACCACTGATAGAGTAGCAGCGGCGCATGATTACAAGAATTGGCAATGCAGCTCTGATCTTACGGTATCAGCGATAAAATTAGCTTAGCAACGAACAAAAATGCATAGCAACAAGAATTTTTAGAGCAACACATGCTGTTGTGTTAAATTAAATTATATTTGCAAAAAAATTATTTCGTATCACGTAGAGAAGAAATTCCCGTTCGATGGTACTTATAATGATGATAATGCTAGAGTTGCAAATTGATCTGCTTGATTTGATTGTATTTGTACCATGCATTGTATGTTACATGACAACACATGCTTTTGATAGATGTTGTACCTATTTTTGGAAAAATTGTAATTAGACTGAATTTCTTTTCTTTTCAGAACTCAATTTCAGCATGGTATTGTTGATAATATGTTCCCTTTTCACGAATTGTTTTTTGAGAATAATTTTAATTTAATTTGCTCAATGAGGCTATACTTTAAGTTGTATTTGTGCAATATGTTATGAAGATGACAAATACATGGCTATGTTGGGTTGTGTACATGTTATTTGCTTAAGAGAACTCAAATTAGATTCAATTTTACTAAGAATTTTGATGCTTTGTTTTCAGGATATTTTCTTTTCAGAAGTTATCGGTTATAATATATATCCGAAGCAATTTGGTTCGAACAGAAGTTTTGAATGGTTTCATTCATATTAGATTTTAGCTGGTGTGGATATTCCGGTTGAGATATTTTAATATTCTGATGATCTTCATCTTCGAAATATATAACTTGATCAGCTACTTGGATGTGGCAAGGTTCGTTCAACATTAGTACTCCGCTGCCGAATAGATTAGAACTATGTAGGTTTTTCTTGCATGAAATCGTTATTTTCTGCATGGTGGGAAACGAAAAAATCCATGAATTTTTCGTAGTTAATTTGATTAGTAGCTGCGGGACCTGTGATTGGACTAGATATTCACAGTTACCTGTCTCATTGTAGGGGTTGAATAAGAAATTTATACGGCACTCTTTTATATAATGCCCTTGAAGTATGGGGTTTAGTAGTGGACCAACGTAGGTGCTTTCATTGAGATTACCAGACAATTTTTTGTACACCCGTAGCTCAGATTATTTAAATAACACGAATTCTTGCGTGGCTATATGACTTGCAACGTAGGCATGTTTAATATCCCACACCAATGAATGGTTATCCGGAGTTTTGAAAGGGAATAAATGGATCTGTTGAAGTTTGAAAGGCGGTATGTTAAGTATTGGAAAAATAATTCTAATTACTAGAAGCTCATTTAGGAGTCCAGATTTTACTTCAAGTGCTTGCGTCGAGATAGCTAAATATTGAAACCTGTTAGATTCCTAAGATTGTGCCTTACAATATGCTTCTAATTATGTGGAAGGGGATAGTAACAAAGGATGTAGTTGATTATTCTTCAGAGCTGTTAATATTTGTATAAAGTTTTGTTGTCCTAACTCTATATCTAAAACCTGCAAACTAATTGTAGCCACTACTTCCTGGATGCTTTGACGCGTGCTCACTTCTCCATTAACCTTGTCAAGCAGATCATTCACGGTCTTTGTTATTTCCCTTTGGTTAGACTCAAGTTGATTGATAGGATTTCTTAATTTCTCGAAAAACGACTTGAAAAGTGTTATCTGGTGTTTTTCCAGCTCCAATAGTGCTTGGGTATCTGTTTCTAAATTTGCAATTTTACTATAAATTTGCTTTTCATTAGATGCGTCCATTGCTCGAAAAAGGTACTGCAGGCCACTTCCTACTCCACCGAGCAAGGATCTTCGATGACGAGTGGTTATCATTTCTCTAATGGTCATTGTTCGCTAGTGGTGGTATTATGTATCTCGAATAAACGATTAACACTAGAATGCCCGATGGAGTCATTTTAACTCTTCGCGCATGTTCCTTTTCATGTTACTTCCTTTTAAATAGGTTTTGCGAAAATCCTTCCCGTGACTTTTATTCATTTTCGATGTTTAATAGAATGAAAATAATAAAATTAGTCGTCGTCGAATAATAAGCTTAAATTATTCTAATTTACCTTTAATGCTCAAAGAAGTCATATTGACTCCTTGTTATTTCAGTACAAAATTGCGTAGTAACTGAATTTATTTGCAAAATTATATTTAAAATTATATCGCCATGCAGCGTAGGCCATACCTTAGCAAAAAAAAATTATATCTTCTTTGCCCAACCACTAATAATAATAATACTTTTCTCTGTAGCTGTTTCGATTCGTGATAAGCTACACGTGTGCTACTCGGGAAAAAGTAATCTTGTTAGTTATTCAGCATAAAATTTGCTGCTGATTTCTGTTTGTAATCACTCACTGAAGGACCTTTTTTGTGCTTGTAACGTGAATTACGAGTACGGCAATTATTAATGAACATGGCGCAGGGTTTGACGCCAGAACAAACACTTGCAGCTTTGCAAGATATTCCCGAAGACGTGTCCGAGATTGGGAACGATGACGGGCAGGAGTCCGATGAAGATTTTGTTATTGTTATTGTTCCGATAGTGAAGACAATAATGAAGCTGGGTGTTTGATATTATTTCACATTTCTTTTTGATTTGAAGAATGTAAATATAGTTGTCACTCATTCTGCGGATTACTGTACAACATCTAATCAAGAACAGAGACATGGTAGGCTTCTCTGTTGAGCTGCTCGTAAAACTAGATGTGGGAAGATGTCCGACAAGAAAGCCTCGAACATTCCTCGTTTACTGTTCGAAAAAGAAGGCGGGTTGGAAACTCAGCAAGTACAATTTATGTTCCTAATCCTACAGTGGCTGAACAGGCTGAGCATACATCTGACAATGATGAGTACTTAGATCTTGATATTGACGTTGATCCCGTAATATTGGGCCGACGCTACGCAATGGACATTAGTTAGCCTGGAAAGGATGCGCCAGGTAGATGTAACCGGCACAATGTGCTCAGGGAAGTACCCGGGCGCACAGGGCATGCAACGGGAAATGTAATCGCTGGTAACCCGACAAGTTCATGGCGTTGTATACTACATCATATAGAAAATTTCAATATCACTGAAGCATGGAGGCGGACCGAAAGCGAAGATTTTATGCTTAGCGATGAAGACCTTGATGTACTTATCGGAGTTATGGATGCCAGAGGAGTTCCAGGGCTAACGACGTACCTGTGCACAGTTATGCAGACAGACAAATTTTGTCTGTTCTCAACAGTATGGAAAAGGTTTATTGAAAATTGTATTGCATGCTATAAACCGCGAACGTTCATCACTGTATATGAACAGTTATTTCCTAGTAAGGCTAGGTGTACTTTTACTCAATTTATAGCCTCCAAACTTGATAAGTACGGTCAAAGTTACTGGTTGATAGTAGATAAGGATAGTAAATATTTGGTAAATGGCTTTCCTTATACAGGGAAGGATGACTCTCGTCCAGCTGATGAACGTGTATCTGATCATGTGGTAATGAAACTGATGGAACTCTTTCTTAACAATGGTATAGAAACGTAACTACCGATAACTAATTTACGTCGGTCGTGCTAGCAAATAAACTTAAAAGAAATGGAACCACTCTTTTAGGAGCTGTGAATAAAGCCAGAGGGAGGTGGCTGCGCAAATAAAATCTATGAAGGAGCAGCTATAAACCTAAAAAGTATATAAAAGTGATGATATAACTCTAACTGTCTATAAAGGCAAAACAAAGAAAAATGTTATTCTTCTGAGCACTCTTCACTGAAATATAAAAATCAGTGAGAATGCGAAGGGAACACCCGAAAGTGTTGAATTCTACAATGATACTAAAGTACGGAGTTGATATTATAGATCAAATGACAAGAAAATATGCTGTCTGAACAAATACAAGGCGGCCTATTCACTCAATTCAGAACACTCTTGATTTAGCTGCAATAAACGCGTGGATCATATATAAGGAAGTGACCTGTGAAAAAATTTCCCGTACAGTTTTCCTGCAAAAGTTAGCAGAGGTGCTTACGGACCCGAATATGAGAACTGAAAATGTGTTTCCTACTACTGTGTGTAATCTAGAATTTGACCAGGAACCTACAGAGTCGATTAAGTATTGTGAAATTAAGGGACACTGCAAAAAATTAGGACAGTGCGAATATATACTACCTGCACAAAATCAATATGTGGAACTCGTACAGCTACAATGAAACGACAATGCAAGAAATGTGGTGAAAACTAAGAGTAATCATTTAGTAAATGTTATATTATATATTATTAGCATTATATTTTCATAAAAATCTATAAAAAATATTATTACATTTAATGTGCCAGATATAGGAGTCAAAATGACTCCATTTGGGCATCAAAGGGGTTTTGTAATTGCCGGGCATTCTAGTGTTAATGAGGAAACCGGTGTGTTCCAATTGTGGTTTCTGCTTCCAACTCCCTAATATTAATTTGGGAGAAGAGGTTCCATGTATCGTGGAAGAATAAGATTTGACCCAATGCTTCGAACATTATCCCCGTGTTGTTTAGATTGCGGATTTCGTATGGTTCTGCAGCAGCATTTCCTGTTACCATGAGGCTTAGCAAAAATGTCACCATGAAGATTAGTCCCATATCTAGAGAAGAGAAGAATCCGTAAAATCGCACTAAATAAAGATCTTGCAAAAAATTAAAGAACATATATATATAATATATATATATATTTTATCAAGTAAAGATATTGCGATTAACCTACTGAAAATTCGTATTTTACTGATTGTGCATTTTCACCGTAAATATTTTTATTGATTTGTAAATCAATCATAACGATGCACATCAAATTCATTATTCACTTGTAGTAATAATTGTGTCGTGAAGAAAAAAAAATTTTAAATTGTCTTGACCTGTATTCCGTGTTGATATGAGTGGTTTCCGGAATTATAAAACTGACCGCAATTCTTTAGTAAATTTAGAGGTAAGCAAAAATATTTGCTTATAAATAACCTGTCATCCAGTTTAGTTTCACTAATTATCTTGGAGTATCTCTTTAACTACTATTCGAGTTATAATTATCTATTATATATATTTATAGTATAATGGCAACTGGAATTAGTAAGGACCTTGCTAGATTGCCTGCTAAGCCGGCATCAAGAAACATCCCCGAGAGAGATACTAGTGATTTAGCACTGTATCCGGCAGGTAAGCCGATTGAACCATATGTTCCAAAGGCATCACCCTGGGCTACCGAAGCAGCGCCCACATATATACCGGGACCTCGTAAATTGACGATGGAGGATTGTTTGAAGAGGCAGAGGAAAAACTGTCAGGACAACGTTGGAGGCATAAATAAACCTAAATCGGCACGCGGGGGTAGGCGCATCAGATTACGTAGGCAGTTATCTTACTTTAAAATGAGGGCTAATCTTGCCTCAACCGCAGAGGAAAAGAAGAATGAATTGAGGCTTGCATCGAACAAGTTAAGGCATATAAATGTCAATCAGAGAAAAAGAAATTCATATGATATGGTGTAATGTGATATATTGTTAAATTTGCTCAATAAAAATCCAATCATCAAATTTTCTTTTGTGTGTTCTTACTGAATAGGCATGTTGGGTTGCCTTTTATTGTTGACTAAGAATTGTCGCCTCATATTTCTGTCTCTTTTTGTTTTTAAGAGTGAGATGGCTTCAGCCTGTTATTATGTACTATTACTCTTCGTTTACCGATTTAAATAACAATATTAACAGAGTTAATCACTTGTACCACGAGATATGGACCTAGCCATGTAGTGACGTCGAATTCAAACTTTGCGCCAACTAATGTTTTGAATCTCGCGCAGTTTAGAATTCACCACGGATAAGTCACCACAACAAGCGAACGACACTCAGACGAGAGGCCGAATATAATATCGTCATTCTTCCATTCCACGCGATAGTTAAGGAACCATCCTGCAAAAGCTTTAGGATTGTAATTAGTTTAAAAGTATTCATTAGCAATTTATAGTAGAAATAGTTTATTTAAAATAAATGTTGTATAAGCCAAATCTGGAGTGAGCTTTGTTATTTGTGAACCCTAACACGCAAGAAACGCTACCCACATTAGTGACCGCGACAAAGTGCAAAAATCGAAGAAGTGTTTCCTAAAAATTCGCAAAAAGTTGTATCGCAAAATAATTTGCGCAACAAACCACATAACAAATTTTGTACATTGTGCAATTGTGAGCAACAAAGAGCGCCAGAAGCATGTGAACCGGCAATCTCCGCCACGGCATCATATTTTACAGATGCCATTTTCTTCGCAAGTCCGAGTCGACTTGCCGACGTCATCTATATATTCCCGCCATTTAGTACGATCCGACTTGTCAACGTCATCAATATATTCACGACAATATATTAACGCCATCTCTATGCTCGAAAGGCAATGCATAACAAGCAGGAATCATCGCAACAAAATATCGATAGAAAAATTCGAAAATAATCGAACATCATCTGTCAGTGCATTTATATGCAATTGCATCAAAATTCAATTATACATTATTGTATTTGCTACATAATTAAAGAGGGAGCGGTAACAAATATTCTGGAAGCCACCCTAGTGAAACATTGTATTTTTCAGCATATTCATCAAATAATAATACCTAGTAATTAAGGATACATGAAAGTAAAGAATGGAATAACCGCAACATCGAGTGACCAACTTGAAATATTATAGAAATAAGTAAAAAGCAACATATATTGAAGTAAAAAAAAACGGCAAGTAGAATGAAACATAAATATATAAAGCATTAAAAAAATTATCAATATACATATTAAGAATAATTAAAATTATCACAACATGGAATCGATATTCGCGAGCTTAAATATCACTACGTGCTAACCGCGTTACCAGAAGAAATATTAATGTCCATCCAGATACAATCAAGGAACCGCCTGTAGAAAAGAAGTATGTAACCATAAAGGATACCGTAATTAAACGACATACTGAAAGCGAAAGCAAACGTCTGACAAAGCTTTTGGACGGTGTTTTGATGGGCGATCATACGCCATCCCAATATTAGAGACATTTAGAACCAATAGCAAGTACATTTCAATCTCTAACTAAGGATTTGTTAAAGCAGATTTGGTTAAACGGTTTACCCGCACAAGCGAGATCTATATTGGCTGCTAGAAGCGAAAATCGCGTTGACCAATTGCTGACAACAGCAGACAAAATCCTTGAATTTGGTCAACCGCCTGGTATAGCGTCAGTTAACAATGCCTCAACTGATGTAGTTACCAAACGGTTAAACGAAATCGAAAAAATGTTAAACGGCTTAATTATATATGTATTTTCCACCACCGTTTTGGTGAACGCGCGCGAAAGTGTGCAAAGCCTTGCAATTTCGAAGCAAAGAGAAACCCAAAAAATTAATTTCTGCTGCTAGTGACGCGGCTGCTAGCAGTAACATTAATAAATTACGCCGCCTCTTCATTAAATGCAGAAACACAAAATTACACTTCCTTGTAGATGCGGGGCGGACGTATCTGTCCGCGAGATATAAAAGATAATAATTATTTCCTCTGAGCAGCAAACGTGTCAATCATACGTACCTTTGGATTACAGCTTTTGGAAATCGACCGCGGCCTTCGCAGAGATTTTACTCACACATTCGTAGTAGCGTCAGTTAACCGACCCATTATTGGAGCAGATTGTCTAGCAAAATTCAACCTATTAGTGGACGTTAAATAAAAGCGCTTGCTAGATAACACTACCTCCTTAAAGATAAATTTTCGTACGACAAAGGGCGGTACACCGACTCCAAACAATACCAGATTTGTAACGGGTTTGGAAACATAGTTAAAAAGCTCCCGAATTTGACATCACCACCCGATTACAATTTGCCAATCAAACACAATGTCCTTCTTTATATCAGTACCAAAGGTCAACTTCCATACTCAAAACCACGCAGGCTCGATAAAGCCAAATTCGACTTAGCTAAAAATGAGTTCGAGTATATGGTTAACCTTGGTATATGTCGGCCATCCTCGTCACCTGTAGCCCTTACACCTGGTTAAGAAAAAAGGCGACAATGATTGGAGACCTTATGGCGATTACCCATGCTTGAATGCGTGCACCATACCAGATCGCTACCCGATCCAACGTATCCAAGGCTTCGCAATACATGTTAGTGGTTGTGAAATTTTTTCAAACGTTGACTTAATCAGGGCATTTCACCACATTCCTGTTGCAACAGATCTTTAAGACGGCGATCACTACACCTTTCGGTTTATTCGAATTTTGGCGTATGCCTTTCAGCCTACGGAATGCGGCGCAAACCTTTCAAAGGTTCATCAAGGAAGTGTTGAAAGGATTAGATTTTGCGTACGCTTACATCGACTACATTTTGGTTGCGAGTGCAACCCAAGAGGAACTAAAAAAGGACTTAAAGCTATTATTCCAACGCCTCAGCTATTACGACGTTAAAGTGAACGTTTCGAAATGTGTATTCGGAGCCGAAAGCTTAACATTTTTAGCGCATAAAATCAATAAATATGGCATCAAGCCCCTTAAAGATCAGGTCGATGTAATAACATCCCTTAAGCTGCCTACTTCAATCAAACAGACTCAGCAGTTTCTCGGTATGATTAACTTTTATAACAGATTTATTCCTCGTTTAGCAGAAATCTTGGCGTCTATCTATTCACATCTAGCAAACATAACTAGAAAGAGGACAACTAAGAAATTCGCTTGGCCAAAAGAATGCGACATTGGATTTCAGGGAGCCAAACAACCTTTAGCTTCGGCAACCCTGCTTACGCACCCGATTGATAATGCAAAATTTGATATAGCTACTGATAGTTCAAAAGCTGCAGTAGGTACAGTACTACAACAATATAATATAATAAAACGCGGGTCCAAACCCCACTATCATTTTTCTCAAGGAAGCTAACGTCCACCGAAATGAGATATTCAACGTTCGATAGCGAATTATTGATAATTTACCTTGCAATAAAGCACTTTCGGTATTGAAGTACGCGAAATAACAATCTTTACCGATCACAAGCCTTTAATATCAGCCTTAGAATCCCAAACCGAACGTAGCCCTTGGCAAACGCGCCATCTTGAGTACATTTCTCAATTCACCAATGACAGCCGTCAAATTTACGGAAAAGGTAACATCGTTGCTGACTACTTGCCCCGTCCAAGCAATGATGAAAGCTCAAGCATAGAGTTCACAAGTATAGATATCAAACGTCTATCGCAACTGTAAGAAAAAGACGAAGAATTAAAAGTGTTACTAGAAACTGCTCACAGTACCAAACCGCAATTTTGTCGAATACAGGCCCCAAATACAGATTTCGAAATTGGGTGTGAAATTTCTAATAAAAAGTACCGTCCTTATATTCCCAAGGACATGAGAAAGATAATGTTCGTTAAACTTCATAATTTATCTCACCCTGACACACGTGCCAGTAGGAAACTATGTGCATCGAAATACTTTTGGCCCGGGATTAACATCGGCTGTGGGTTTTGGGCAAAAAATTGTATAAATTGTCAGAAATCGAAAGTGCATAGGCATACCAAAGCTCCAATTGAAACTTTTGAAGCTCCAGCAGGTAGGTTCGACCATCTCCATATGGATCTTGTAGGACCCCTACCACCATCCAATGGATATATGTATATACTCACAATCATTGACCGTTTCACCTGATGGCCAGAAGCTTACCCACTAAAATCAAGCACGGCTTCAAACGTCACAAAAACATTCGTACGAGAGTATGTTTCTAGATTTGGATGCCCGTTACAAATAACAACGGACCAAGGCACACAATTCGATTCTAGACTATTTAACGAACTAGCCCACCTATTAGGCGCGCAGAGAATTCGGACAAAAAGCTATCATCCGCAAAGCAATGCAATGGTACAAAGAGTCCACCGTCAATTAAAATATTCCTTACGAGCTCTAGGAAATACCAGTAATTGGAGTGAAGAAATCCGCTTAGTACTCCCAAGAATGCGGACTTCAGTGAAAGAAGACCTCAATGCTTTCCCAGCAGATCTAGTATATGGTCAGACATTAAGGGTCCCAGGAAAATTTTTCAATCAAGCACACCTAACGACTAATGACGAGCCACCCTTCTTAGTCCGCAATCTACGTAAGCAGATGCGAAATGTCAAATTCAAAAGCGCACGTACACCGCTCGACAGCCACCCTTACATTCCAAGTGAGTTACACAAGTGCAAATACGCGTTTATTCGTATAGATAGAGTTAAAGTTGGACTAGAACCACCATATGAAGGTCCGTTTAAGATCGTACGTCGCTTTCGTAAGAAATATCTTTTAGACGTCAATGGCACAAATAGATCAATATCGATCCATCGATTTAAACCAGCAAACATAATAACCGATGTTACGAAGTAAGCCAACCATGTCGTTGTCCTAGACTGTGAAAGATACACAATTATTCCAGAACTTTATCAATCTAATTTAAGAAAATACTACTATCATTATCTCGGAGGGGGGTAATGTAGTGACGTCGAATTCAAACTATGCACCAACTAATGTTTTGAATCTCGCGCAGTGTAGAATTCACTGCGGATAAGTCACCACAACCAGCTAACGGCACTCAGACGAGAGACAGAATATATAATATCGTCATTCTTCCATTCCTAGTTGGTCACGCGATAGTTAAGGAACCATCCTACCAAAGCTTTAGGATTGTAATTAGTTTAAAAGTATTCATTAGCAATTTATAGTAGACATTGTTCATTTAAAATAAATGTTGTATAAGCTAAATCTGGAGTGCGCTTTGTTATTTGTGCACCCTAACACGGAAGAGACGCTACGCTCAGCCTTATCTGGGAAAGTTTGCGTTTTTTAGCTGGGTTTTTTAATAGAACTTTTCCTCCTGGTCTGAATGTTATTGGACGCATGAAAATCTGCATCATAAAAACAGGAATATCTAAAAAACGGTAGCATTTAAGTAGGTACACGTGCATAGTTAAATTAAAGGTAACATTCCGGGGTTTCCAAATCGTGTAAATAAACTGTACAGTTATCGTACATTTTGGCGGAAAAATCGTTCAAATTTGAAAAAATAAGACTTTTTTCCAATTTTTGTATTTGACGTACTACAACTTCAGATTGAAGATGACGGTAGGGCTGGTTGGGCATTCATTGCAAAGCATAGACGGTTTGCTATCACTTGAGATAAATTTCACTTTGATAAAGTGTATATTATGTAATTTACAGGGTGTAAAGTGGAAACAGTACTAAAAATAGTAAACCCCCCTACCGCGCACGCCGTGCACTTTCTGGCTCTCCTCCCATACAATTTATTTCTCGAAATTGAGTGAGGAATTCAGGGTATAAGGGAAATTGGGTACGACCGGGACACACTGTATATACTATACTAGATATACTCGTTTTGACAAAATGTTATAAATATCCTTTATAAATACTGTTATTTGTGCATGTTAATTCCCGGGAGATTGTTGTAAGTGATATCCCTGGTAGAAATTTGTTTCGCGGTATATTGTTTTACCTACAGGTATGCAGACACTCTCCAGGTGAGCTTGATGCAGGAATAGGAGCAACTATTCCGGACAAGGTTATTTAGTTATTCCGGCCGGGAATTCCTACCTGAGAACATACGTACGTTTATAGACGGTATGCACTATCCAAATAGGATTAATAGCAGTAAACTACTAGAATAAATTAAAGTTTTTGAAATTAATTATCGTGGTGATTCTAAGGGTAGTAACACAATAGTACATTCAAGAGGATCCTCGGGATCATTTAGAGACTGTTAAGAGAATGTCATGCATAGTACTTACGCCGCTATGGCGTTTCTAGACCACTGTTTTAGCTTCAAGGATTTCGCCACAGATGGCGCCACCGTCGCTAGCTGGATTGAGTCCATAATAAATGCGGGTTTGTGTCTTGACTATATTGGTTTATGTCTTTGATGTTGGGGATACGAGCCCACTTTTAGCACTCTCCAGCATAGGGAAATAGCATAGTATTTCGATTTTTTTTCTGAAGTTAGAGCCTAGCGGCATTAGCCGGAACTATCAGCATGCCTTGGTTTTGCTGTTCTCTTGTATTAGCGGGGAAGTTCTAGATATCAGCATGACGTCATCTTGCTAGCCACGAAGTTGTAGATATCAGCAACATGCGAATTTCACAACACGACATCACCTTGGCTTGATGTTTTCTCAACAAATTAATATTATTGGGTTTAGGGGGTGCGTGTATTGAAAAGCCACAGTTGCTCTTTCGAGTGCAAACACCATGGTTCTCTTGGATATGTTAAGTTTTTTGCTTCACTTTTGGCCACGCGTGGCAGCATGCTATGGTTTTGGGAAGTAGTTGCTTCACTTGTGCCCACACGTAGCAACAAAATGCTTTCTTGGATGTGTGCCTAAATGTAGGCTTTTGTTGTTTTCAAGTGTTGGGCCTAAATGTAGGCTTTTGGTTTTGAATTAATATTAGTAATAATTAAAGTTAATAGTAGGAAATTTTTGTTCATGCAAATATCGTTGGACAAACTTACTACGGAGGTAACTTGCAATCATGCCTGTACTAATAATTGAGCCTTTTGCCGATTAAGTGTTGTTTTCTATTTACATACGCTGTTTATTTTTATATATAAGTTAGTGTTGTTTAAGTATTCAATTCTTTTATCTTTTCAGCATAACAATGTCAATATATTTTCATTTATTTTACAGTTACTTGAATTATGTAATGATTTTAAATTTCTTAGTACTTGCAGCTCTTTATTGATATCATCAAAAATACCAATAGTATCATTTACACCTTTGTCAGCATTGCTATAATCATGTTTTTGCTCACAATTTGCTTCATGTATGTTAAATATTTTGGGCTGCTATCAATTGGTGCTATCATTGCTTCTGGTGTACTTAAATATTCTATTATACCTACGGGTGATGCAGTTTAATTTTTTAACGTGGTTTGCATATTTTGATTATATTAGTGTTGAAGGTTCCCCTTTCCCGGGTGGCCTGTGAATAGTATAGTATAGCAATAATAGGTTCTATAGACAATCGTGTCAATAATCGTATCCTGCTAAATTGTTTTCGCAAGCATTCGATCGGATTAACAGTAGTACATATGAATTGCCAAAGTGTTCTTAGGAAAATTGATCAAATTGAGTTTATGATCGGAGCTGCTCAGGTAGATCTCATCTGTTTATGTGAAACATGGCTGGCACCACATACGCCTAACGAGTTAGTAACAATTAAAGGCTACAAAACCTTTAGAAAAGATCGCACAACTGGCTGTGGAGGTGGTGTAGCTATTCTTGCTAAATCTTCACTTAATGTTCGTGTTATAGAGAAGTCAACTGCTGGGATGTATGAATATATCGCCCTTGAAATTACTTCGGGTCAAGAAAAACTCATGCTAGTTTGTGACTATAATCCCCACAGGAATAATGATATTGGACAACTGTTTAACATTCTGGAGAGGCTAAGCAGCCAATATAATAATGTTATCTTTGCTGGTGATCTTAATAAGAACGTCCTAGGATCAGATAACATCTGTGCTAATTTCTTAGGGGATGTCAGTGGCATTGGCCTTCAAGTTATTAATCAAAATGAGCCCACCCATTTTGCTTGTGAGACACCTTCCCTTATTGATGTTTTCCAGACGGCTGATCGTGATAAGGTGTTATTCTTCAATCAATTCTCTGTACCTGGAATTTCACTCCATGACCTCATCTTCTTAACTTGCGACCTTCAGTCTCCACCGTTGAATGAAATTACATCAATTAGTTTTAGAGATTACATTTCAACGTATTAATCTAAATGAGCTCATCAATGACATTCCATCTCTCCCATGGGACACAGTGTTCTCTCTCATCAGTCCTGCCGATCAAGTCGCTCACTTCAACACCATGATGAAATTTCTTTATGAAAAGCATGTTCCTCTTCACACTCGGCCTTGCCATCGATCTGTTCCATGGTTTAACAACCACATTGCCAATTTAATAGCAGAGCGAGACTATTTATATCACCTTTGGAGACGAAATCGGAACGAGGAAAACTGGGATCATTTTCGTAGGTTAAGAAATATTACCACAATGGCTGTTCGTACCTCCAAAGTAAACTATTATAAATCTAAGCTCAATACAAGACTCCCACCTAAAGAGCTATGGAAAAGCCTTCGTGAAATTGGGGTTGGAAAATCTCACAACAGCGAATGCCAGCTGGATCCTAACAATTTAAATAGATGCTTTGTTATAATTCCCAGTTCTACCTTTGCATGCACTCCACCATCAGCAGCAGTTCCGGTACCCTCTACTAGTGTGGAAGATAGTACAGTTGTATTCAAATTTTAATGTGTCACCTTTGATGAAGTGCTAAAAGCTGCATACTCGATCAGTTCTAATGCTACGGGTATGGATGAGATTCCACCACGTTTTCTCAAAGGTATTCTACCTCACATACTCCCTTATGTTACTCATATATTTAACATTTGTATCACTACCTCTACCTACCCGTCTCTGTGGAAATCAGCCTTAGTAGTCCCCGTTCCTAAAAATAGGAGTGCTCTGTCTCCTGAAGATTTTCGTCCAATAAGCCTCCTCTCATTCACTTCCAAAATATTTGAAAAGCTTCTGAACTGGCAAATGATGAACTACGCAGCTGCTGAAAATCTTTTGATCCCTTGGCAGTCCGGCTTTCGGGAAAATCATAGTTACTGCTCTCCTCAAGGTCACTGATGATATAAGAATTGCTATGGACTCTGACCTGGCTTCCATTTTAGTGCTCCTTGATTTCTCCAAGGCCTTTGATTCTGTTGATCATGCAAAATTATGCTGTAAACTTCGCAATACTTTCAAGTTTTCCTCCTGAGTACTAAACTCATCTGCAGCTATCTATCTAATCGAGATCAAAGGGTCCGAGTGGATGGGCTTCTTTCTACCCCAATCAGGATTAGGTATGGGGTCCCACAAGGATCTACTCTCGCTCCATCTCTTTTTGCACTGTTTATAAGTGATATTGCATCAGTACTCCAGCATTCAAACATTCTCCTGTATGCAGATGATGTACAGTTATACCTGTCGCGATCCATTGGGCTACTAGAGGATGGTATTTGCAGAGTCAATGAAGATCTGGAAGCCGTCTCATCCTGAGCACTCTTGAATGGCCTGACTCTTAATCCAGTGAAATCTCAGTCTATTATTGTTTACAAATGTAGACTGGATACTCGCGATTTCTCGCCTATTTTTCTTAATAATATGACTGTCCCCTACTCTGATGTCATGTAAAATCTAGGAATGTCTGTGAATAAAGCACTCACTTGGGATGAACATGTAAATGCAGTGGTGGGTAAAATCTATAGCGGCTTACGTAGCCTGTGGCCATCTGCTTCATTCACGCCAAAACAGGTTCGACTGAAGCTTGATAAAACCTTGCTGGTACCAATAATTATGTATGGAGTGGTAATGTATGGCTGTATGAATGCAGTATGCTCGCGCAAACTTAATGTTGCATTTAACTCGTGTGTTCCCTACGTTTTCAACCTTTGTAGATACGATCATGCATCCCCCTTTATCAACCATATCTTCGGCTGCAGTTTGGATCAATATCTTAAATACCGCACAGTATTCTTTCTTTTCTGCTTAATGTACAACAAGCAGCCTCGGTATCTGTTTGAAAAACTTAATTTTGCCAAGGTCGCTAATTGTACCCAGGCATACCGTCCTGCAGAGCCGAAGATCATTCTATGTTCACGCGATTAATCTCTGGAACTCCTTGCCTCTTGGAATCAAACGAATAAACAATCTGGCCGCCTTCAAGGCTGAACTTTTCGAGCACTATAAAAATATATAAAAATATGTAGATTACTGTTCCCCTCGTTATCTGCCCATAATTTTAAGAAATTCGAGCGATTTCTATTTCCTTGTGTTATATATACTGTTACGAGCGTGGCCTTAGTTCGTTATTTAAAACACAATATTTCAGATATAATTCAAAAGTTCTTTATTTATTTAACTTTACTGTTTACTTTCACAAATTCACAAATAATTATCAAGTCGACTCTTTATTTATCGCTAGTACTGTACTTCTAATTATCGCAATCCAAATAGTTTACTTCGTTCACTTCGCTGTCTGAAATAATACTCGCCTCCTGGATGTGAGCAGCGCCGTATTTATACTCTACGAATTATCCTAGAACCTTCCTAAATATTCCATTCTCCAAATCCAGTTTACTAGGATGTCACTAACCTAAAGTTGTTTCCAATTCCAATAGATGTCGCTTGTATCACTTTGTGGCGCGTAACACTGTCCCCTTCTTAAAATTGTTCGTCCCGAACAACAGGTGATCCACGGTCTTGATGCTCGCAGTATTGACATAAACGATCTAGATGAACGATTTTCCGTTTGCCTCTTGTACCCCGCTGAATCCTATATACTACGTCATTTATTCTAGTCACTACTGAATACGGTCCTTCCCAGTGTTGTTGTAATTTAGGAGAACGTCCCTTACGTCGTTTCGGGTTGTACAGCCAAACAAGGTCACCTTCATTGAATCCTGCTGAGTTAGCACGTAAGTCATAGCGGGTCTTCATCCGATCAGTATTTATTGCTAATTTTGCTCTCGTGACTTCGTGTACATCAGCTAATCGTTGTCTAAGTTCCGATACATAATCGTCTGGTAACTTTTGTTCACCTCTGGGTGTACCAAACTTGAGATCGCTAGGTAAACGCATCTCCTTTCCGAATATCACTTTTGCTGGAGTTTGTCCGGTCGTGTTGTGTACAGCTGATCAATAGGCCATTAAGAACATGGGAATATGTCGATCCCAATCGCGTTGGTGATAGTCGACTACTTTCTTTAGATGCTCGACCAATGTTCTGTTGAAGCGCTCTACCATGCCATCAGATTGTGGATGCAGAGGAGTTGTTCTGGTTTTTCTTTTTCCCAGAATTTTACACATCTCTTGGAAAGTCCGTGATTCGAAGTTCCGTCCTTGGTCGGAATGAAGTTCATGAGGAACACCAAATCTACTGACCCAATTCATTACTACTTGATCCGCTACTGTGGTAGACTCCTGATTAGGGATTGCATAAGCTTCAGGCCATTTACTGAAATAGTCAATAGCAACTAATATATAACGGTTACCGTTATCTGTTTCTGGAAAAGGTCCAGCGATGTCTACGGCTATCCTTTCAAATGGGGCTCCTACATTATACTTATGCATTTCTCCTCTACTTCTGTGTGGTGGTCCTTTGCAAGAAGCACAGATAGTGCATCTGCGGCACCATTCCTCAACATCCTCCCGCATATGTAACCAATAAAACCTTTCACGTATTTTGGAAATTGTTTTATTCACCCCCAAATGTCCTCCAGATGCTCCACTGTGCATTTCTTCTAGAACATCTTTGACCCGGGATGCTGGCACGACTATTTGCATTCGGAATGACTCGCCGTTAGTTGATTCCCACTTGCGCTTTAATATACCACATTCAACGTGAAGAGAGTTCCATTGAGCCCAGTAGCTCTTCAGTTTCTCACTCCTCTCCGAGATATCTTGCCATTGTGGTCTTTCCATGTCTTCTTTCCAAGCAAGAATAGGTGATATGTCTGGGTCTTCCCGTTGAGCTGTTCGCAAGCTCTCGTTGTTCCAACCTGTCCATGGTTCCACCGTCATCAGCTGTATAGTTGCCTCCGTTTCTTTTTCTTCCAGCCGAACGCAATGTTTGCATTCAACTTTGCATGGACGTCGTGAAAGGGCGTCTGCATTTCCATGGATACGTCCTCTTCGGTGTTGGATTTCAAAGTCATACGCTTGGAGTCGCTCTATCCATCTCGCCACTTGCCCCTCAGGGTTCTTAAACTGCAAAAGCCATTTAAGCGCTGCATGGTCAGTGCGGAGGATAAATTTCTGCCCGTAGAGATATTTATGGAAATGCTTGGTTGAGTTTACAATGGCAAGTAGCTCTTTCCTTGTAGCACAATAATTTCTCTCTGATTTTGAGAGTGCTTTGCTAAAATAAGCTACTGGCACCTCTTGACCATCCTCCTCCTGTGAAAGCACTGCACCAATACCTACATTGCTGGCGTCCGTGTCCAATATAAAAGTTTTTCCCAGCTTTGGATAGTGAAGCACTGGAGTTCCACAGAGCTGTTGCTTCAAATTTGCAAAACTCTCGTTACATTTATCTGACCATATGAACGGCTTTCCTTTTTCTGTAAGTTGATGTAGGCTCCTTGCTATATCTGCAAAACCTTTTACGAATCGCCTGTAGTAGGTAGCTAATCCAAGAAAACTCCTTAATTGATGTTTGTCCTTTGGAACAGGCCAATTTTTCACAGCTCTTATCTTCTCTGGGTCAGTTCTTACTCCTTGTGATGAAACTATATGCCCCAAATATTTTACTTCATTCTTGAATAGAGCACATTTATTCGTGCTGAGCTTCAGTTTCGCATCTCTCAGTCTTTGAAGTACGTCCCGTAAGTTGTTTTTATGTTCCTCGAATGTCCTTCCGATCACAATTATGTCATCTAAGTAGACAAGACATGTTTTCCAGGTTAATCCTCGTAAAACACATTCCATGAGTCGTTCGAATGTGGCTGGAGCATTACATAATCCAAATGGCATAACTTTGAATTGCCATAATCCACTTCCAACTGAGAAAGCAGTTTTGTCTCGGTCCTCGGGATGTATTTCCACTTGCCAGTAACCGCTCTTCAAATCCAATGTGGAAAACCATTGCGCTCCGGAAAGGGTGTCCAATGTATCATCAATCCTTGGTAACGGATAGCTATCCTTTCTTGTTACATTATTTAGTTGGCGGTAGTCCACACAGAATCGGGTGCTGCCATCCTTTTTCCTGACCAAAACAACTGGCGATGTCCAAGGGCTGTTAGATTCCTCAATTATGCCTTGTTCTTTCATGGAATTTATCATATCTGCAACTTCTGGTTGTTTGGCTAATGGTAGTCTTCGTGGTGGTTGCCGAATGGGCCTAGAATCTCCTGTTGTGATCCGATGCTGGACAAGATTTGTTTTGCCGAAATCATTATCATTCATTGCAAATAATTCCGAAAATTCATCGATCATCTCTTTGGCATCGTTGTATTGCTGTTCACTTAAGGCACTAGATGAAAGAAGTTTCTGAACCTGTTGAGTAGTAGCTGGTATACGTATTGCCTCCTTAATATTACTACCATTTTCCAAATTAACAATCTGATAAACAGGCTCACAATTTCCAATTATAGCACCTTCTTTTAGTTGTACCTCATTTTCGGATGTGTTGAGCACTCTGACTGGAATTAATGTTGCGCCTTCTGTCTTCACTAAAGTTTTACCAACGATGATGTTCGATGTTACTTTTGTAGGGTTAGGCTCCACCAGATAGAATCGGCAGGTCCCGATGTCATCAGTAAGCTTTGTCCATACTAGCGTCTCCGAGAATGCAGAGAGAGTCATATTCTCACAGACCATCGTCCTTATTTTTGCAGAATAATCTGTTCCTCCTCCTAGTCTCATAGGAATTTCTATGTTGCCATATTTGAGTATTCGTTCTCCGACATTTAAATTTATTTTATATGTGGTCATAAAGTCTACTCCAAGGATGCATTCATCCATTATGTCTGAAACTAGGAAATTGTGAGGAAATAGTAGTTCACCTAGTTGAATATCCAAAGTTATTTCTCCAAAAACTTGTACTGCGGCTCCAGTTGCTGTTCTTAGTAAATATTTGGTGGTATTGTGAAGCCATTTGTTCTTGACAAGATCCGCTCTAATAATTGATCTCGAAGCTCCAGTGTCGATAGTGACAACGCAGTCATTTTTTCCTACACTTCCATATATAACAAGACTGCTATTATTTCTCTGCAACTGGGCTATCTGAATGATGACTTCGGGGCTGTCGACTCTACCAACCAACTTCTGCCCCCCGAAGTTGGTTTTTACATGTTTTCCGACTGCTGGACAGGGGAGCTGATGCGACTAGTCGGTGTTTGATTTCTAGGCTCTCCCCGAATAGCTTGCTCCCTGGCTCGACATCTTTGGCATTCTGTTCTGTCCTCCTCTTCTGGTGATTCTGTTCGACGGCGTTTTCTGCAGTCCCTTTGGAGATGTCCTGGTCTATTACAATTCCAGCATCGCAGAATACCACGTGAAGAATTGCTCTGTGATGGCTGCATTCTATTACAAGTACATTCCTGCACCGAAATTTCTCTCACTCGTACTGCACTTCGGGAAGCTAGCCTGGCAGATTCATACGCTAGTGCATAGGCTAGTGCTTCTGCTGTTGATTTCTTTCCTGCTAGCCTCAACGCTTGTTGTAAATTTTGATCTGCAATAGCGTTCACAAATGCTTCTGTTGCCACTTCATTAAGGAAATCCGCATTTACGCTAGAGTATGAGAGATAAGCTAATCTTTCCACATCAGCCTGCAGTTGTTGTAGTGATTCGCCATGCTTTTGAATCCTGTTGCGTAGCTGTAGGCGATATACTTGCTGCATGTGTTCATCTCCATAACGTAACTCTATCGCCTGTACTAATGAAGTATAATCACGTTGCCTTTCTATCGGTATAGTTTGTAAAAGCTCTGATGCAGAACCTCGAAGTGCTAATACCAGAGCTGTAGCTTTGTCTGCATCATTCCATCCGTTTACTTCGGAAGCAGCCTCGAATTGTCTCTTGAAAATATGCCACGAATTTTGTCCATCAAATATTGGAGGTTTCATTCTGCCTGCATTGGATATTTCAATTCCTTCGTGCCGTGGTTGTCGATGCTTCATCTTCTCCAAATCTGATTTGAAGTTGTCAAGCTGTTCGGTCACTTTTTGTTGAACTTCCGCCACTTCTTGCTCGATTCCTTCAATTTTTAAATTTTGTTCGTCTAACGAGTTTTTCAGGAAATTCTTTTGTTCCTCTAAGCGATTTTCTAGACAATTCTCCAGAGAACTCTTTTGTTCATCCAAACGCGTTTCCAGTGATTTCTTCTGTTCATCTAAACGGGACTCCATGGAATTCTTTTGTTCATCCAAACGGGTTTCCATAGATTTCTTGTGGTCCTCGAGAGAATTCTTTTGTTCCTGGAGAGAATTCTTTTGTTCGTCCAAACGGGTTTCCATAGATTTCTTGTGGTCCTCGAGAGAATTCTTTTGTTCGTCCAAACGGGTTTCCATAGATTTCTTGTGGTCCTCGAGAGAATTCTTTTGTTCCTGGAGAGAATTCTTTTGTTCATCAAAACGAGCTTCCATTTTGCTCATTAAAGTACTTAAAAGCTGTTCTATGTTCATTGCAGGCTCTTCCTCAATTTCTGGTTCTTCTTCGAAAACGAATGTCTCAGGATTCTTTTCTTCCTCTATCAAAGCTTGTCTAAGTCGCTCGACTAGAACATTCTTTAGGCCAGTCGTTTGTAATGACCGCTTCCCCAACTCCACTTTCAATTCCTGTATGCGAAGCTCCTCTAGCTTGCGTCCCATTCTTGCGTCTTTTGTAATTCACTCACAGTTTAATATAAAATTATCTTTCGGAATTTTTACACACGATTTCACAAAATTAATCACTCTTTGAACTTCAAATTCAAATGCCACCAATTTATTTCGCGATTTTATTTTACTTCTGACACCAGTTGTTACGAGCGTGGCCTTAGTTCGTTATTTAAAACACAATATTTCAGATATAATTCAAAAGTTCTTTATTTATTTAACTTTACTGTTTACTTTCACAAATTCACAAATAATTATCAAGTCGACTCTTTATTTATCGCTAGTACTGTACTTCTAATTATCGCAATCCAAATAGTTTACTTCGTTCACTTCGCTGTCTGAAATAATACTCGCCTCCTGGATGTGAGCAGCGCCGTATTTATACTCTACGAATTATCCTAGAACCTTCCTGAATATTCCATTCTCCAAATCCAGTTTACTAGGATGTCACTAACCTAAAGTTGTTTCCAATTCCAATAGATGTCGCTTGTATCACTTTGTGGCGCGTAACAATACTTTTTACAACTATTCTCTGTTGTACCAATTGTTAGCATTAATTTAATTTAATTATAAGTAATTGTATAGTACGTAAATGAGATATTTCATTGAGTTATTATTCATATGCTCTCATACATTTAATTTAACATTTGCTAATAATTAAGATCAGATTTGCTTTTCTCTTTCCCTGTTTCTTTATTCCT
>OZ005744.1:68535465-68667965 GCA_963930735.1 Dioctria linearis | reverse complement strand
GAATAAAGAATAGTCCAATTCCAAACCTCCTTCAATTAGAAAACCAATTTGATCTAGTGCCTAATACTGAGCTAGTGAGTACATTGTCAGATACAATAAAATTTTCTAAACATAAATTTAATTTAATCTTACTTATTCTTTCACATTTATTCAATATTAAATTTATCTTTGCAGATAAATTTGAATTATAATTGTGGTTTTGATATAATATTATCAGGCATATATATTATATATTAATTACAAATTATAGCATATTGAATTTTAAAAAATCTAGTTGGAGTGCGAGTTACAGTGTAGTAAACTTGGTGAACCGAAGAATTAAGCTACGAAAATACTGACTTTAAACCAGGGTTATAAATTTCATCACATTTCTTCATTATTTGCGTGTTCGCTCTAACTACGGGCAGAACACTTGTATTTGCTGATGGGTACAAAATCTCCCACTTTATACTTTGCAGGAACAACAATTTTTATTTGATTGTACACAGTTGAAAGAAGTTGTTTCGCATTGGAGGCGTTGGTATCACGTGGTCTCATTTTAGTAGTTCGATGTATTTTTGAGTTGTATTCAGTGAGCAGCTTCTTGCCCACACCAATTCACTGATAAGTTCCATTAAAGCTAAATTCTTTCCACATCATATCCTTCAGAGTTCTGTAAAATCTTTCCACTATTGATGCTTTGAGGAAACTGTACGTAGAGTAATGATTAATTGCATGCGTCATCATCAGATTTTTAAAGAGACTGTTGAAGAATTCCTTTCCATCATCAGTCTGCAGGTTTTTAGGTATTCGTCCCTCGCTTAATATAGGCTGCATGGCATCTCTTACTTCTACCCAGTTTTTCTTTTAATTGGAATTGCCCATGCATATTTGGGGAAGGTATCAATGACTGTCAGTAGATAGCGGTTACCCTTGTTCACATACTTGTAGGGATCTTTTTCAACCAAGTCTGCCTGCCACAAGTCATCTACTCACGACGTCGTTTAAAATTTTTTCTCGCTGGTTTATGAAGCTCATTTACCACTTGTCGCTTACTCATCATAATTATAAGGGAAACAGATTTCTAAGGAGTTTTTACTCATATACACCAACTTTCGGTGTCAAGTCGTTCTTATTTATTACTGTAGTAAACAGATAGTTTTCAATCTTCGCGATTTCGTCATTGATATATAGCGTTAAATTTGTCACCTCTATATTAATATTTTCATTTATTTCTTCAACACTTATTTTAATTTTCTTGTCAACATAGTCTTTGGTAGTATCATTATCATTTTCAAGGGGTTCACCAAGTCATTTTATATACTTTGAGTTTAGGTCATAGTCTCCGTTTATCGTTAAATTAAATCCAATATCCCGCTCTCCTTCCTCACCAGCTGGACCCTGAGCTCTTTCTTTACCATCTGGTCCTTGAGCGCCTTGCTCACCGGCTGGCCCCTGACCTCCTGTTGGTCCACGTTCATAAGCTTTCCCAAGATATCCTCTCTTAGAGAAATGTCCAAACTTGTTAACGCTCATCTGTAGATTGTGAAGAAATATGGTAATGGAGTAGTATTGAAACTATAATATCTGCTTCTCGCAACTCCTCCAGGATAGATACAATTTCATTGTTGTGGCTGGTGTTTCCAGCCTGCTTTGACGCCATTAGAAGGCGCAGTGACATTAGTCCCATGCCTTTATCCTGTATAACTTTACTGATTAAAGCTTTATACTTAGCCGCTCTAGCTCCATCTTCAGCATAGACACGTCTATATGCATTGATATCTCTCAAAATAAATCCATAATTAGTTAAATCCTCTTTAGTATATAGGCTTTTTACAGGATCCTTCATAAATAGCAGCTCACATAACGCCAAAGTTGTTTTATATATTTCCTACATCACCAACATCAAACGTTGAATTACTGATTCTCCACGCTTTTTCATCATAGTAAACTCCATAGGTTGGATCAATTTTAGGGCTATTATCAGTGAATAGCTTTAAATAGTTTGAAACTATGTATCCAGACGTATCGGGGGACGTGACAGGAGACCTTCCTGTCAATGCTCTTGAATGTTTAGGTGTTGCGAATTCTTCCTCAGATGTTAAGGAATAATCTCCATAATTTATAGGTGTGCTACTAGCCTCCATTTTCACATATTTTCGTTTTGGAGGGGTAAAAGGTTCCATAATCTCATTGGCATCTTCTTTTGCTTCTTCTTCTTCTTCTTCTTCTTCTTCTTCTTCTTCTTCTTCTTCTTCTTCTTCTTCTTCTTCTATTGTATCTTTTGTCTCAATCTTGGCTATATCCGGCGGCTCGTATTTGACTCTTCTAACAAACTCTTTTAAGGGTTTAGTGATTGGCTTAAATATTTCTTCAAGTTTAGTTTCTGTTTCAATCCTTCCCATCCTTCGGGCTTTAAATTTCCTTCGCACTGCATTCCTTGTGTTGATGAGTTCTTTTAATAGATTTTCATTCATCTTCGAGATTAACTGAATAACGGCTTTTCAAACAGCTATGATAACAGGTAAACAGCTTTTCAAACAGCTCTGATTACTGGTAAACAGCTTTTCAAACAGCTCTGATAACAGCTTAACAGCTTTTCAAACAGCTCTTGTAACAGGTAAACAACTTTTCAAACAGCTATGATAACAGCTTAACAGCTTTTCAAAGGGCTCTGATAACAGCTTATCAGCTTTTCAAACAGCTCTGATAACAGCTTTTAAACAGCTCTGATAACAGCTTAACAACTTTCCAAACAGCTCTGATAACAGCTCAACAGCTTCGACCTATGAAGGTTTCACATGTTTCATAATTTTATAGTACAATGAAGGTATCCAATTTTTTACGGTAGCGTTCCCTGTTTAATGAGCTATCCTTATCAATCATCAAGAATCCATATTCATCCTTCCAACACTCAGCACAGGCTCTTCGAAATTTATCAAACTTCATGTCTGTTAAATTAGCATTGTCACGTATTTAGAGCTTTGGTATATGCGTATACGTCTGACTGAGATAGAAGCTGTCTGTATCTTCGTGGCGACCCGTGCAAAAATAGGATCGCACATTATCTTGCTTTTCACATGCTACATCATCGAAAATAAACACTAAATGTGATTTGGCTTCCTCTGGAGGTAGAACGTCGCAGTTGTTTGAGAATGTATAATACCCCAATCCTGATATGGGAGTCATCACTCGCTTCAAGTATTCGTACTTTGGTTGATGTAAAGATTTGGAATATATGTAAATATTTTCTTATCTGAGACCATTGGGATGTTCCAGCAAACTTATCATAACATAAGTTTTTCCACAATTGGATAGTCCAACAATGATGCTCCTTATACTATAAGGCAATGGGCGACCATGATTGTTTTTCACCTTAATAACAGCTACATCAGCTTTTCGAACAGGAAAAGCTTGTTGTTGTTTAATGAACCGCATATTGAAGACTAACGGGATTCCTTTAAGTACACCTGTTTATATTACATTTCAACAACATCGGAACCTTATAAGATGTCGAATCACAAATCGAAACGCTCCAGAAAATCTTCGAAAGGGGGCAGAGGACTATTAAATTCAATCATCAACAAATTACCTGTAGAATTACATCTACCGGGATACCAGTACTGTGGACCAGGAAGAAAGTTACAAAAAGGATTGGCGAGAGGAGATCCGGGCATTAATCCACTGGATGCAGCCCGCAAGCAACACGATATAGCATACTCGCAACATAAAGATACAAGTGATCGACATATAGCTGATAAAATATTATCTGAAAAATCCTGGCTGCGTGCAAAATCTACGGATGCAAATTTGAGTGAACGTGCCAACGCTTGGCTTATAACAAACGCAATGAAGTCTAAAATTAAGCTAGGTATGGGTCTTAAGGCCAACCCACATTCCGAGAAGCAGTACGAAATGCACATAAGGTTGTAAAAGTCAAAAAACCAAAAGACTTGATGGAAGCTACAAAAATATCTTTTAGTGCAGATAAAAATATTGTAAAAAGAAAGAAGAAATCAATTAAAACTCCACGAGTGATACCTGTACCAAAGGTTGGCGGGGCACTTCCGTTCCTCATCCCGTTGATTGCGGGACTTTCAGCATTGGGGGCACTATCGGGAGGTGCAGCAGGCATAGCTAAAGCAGTAAATGATACCAGTGCGGCAAAGGCAAAATTTGAAGAAAGCAAACGTCATAACCAAGCAATGGAAACTATAGCGGTTGGTAAAGATGGAAACGGGCTGTTCCTGAAGCCGTATAGAAAAAGACTTGGACTCTATTTACTACTTCAAGCAAAAAACTATTAAAGACGCTACCCAAAAGACCGCTAAACGAGTTGGATCTTCACAAGTATACCACACACTTGCCGCACTTCAGAGGAGTATTTATGCGTGATAATCTACCTAAAAAGCCATGGAAGCGAGAAAGCGGTATTGTTAACTTGGACATCTCAACTGGAGCAGGTACACACTGGGTAACGAACTAAAAGAAAGGTGTAACATCGAATACTTTGATAGCTTTGGCAATCTCCAACCACCAAGGGAGCTCATAAACAACTTGGGTAGTAATATTACGTACAACTACAGTTCTTATCAGAATTATGATCCAGTAATTTGCGGTCACTTATGTTTAGAGTTTTAATATAATTGTTATAGCCATTAATTATTATCTATAAATAAATGTATCTATATTGAAATTGTGACAGTTCATTATCAACCGCCATGACATTAACAAATACTCTCACGGGAAATTCATCTCTACTCACTGCGGAGTACTTTCCTCCACTGGAGCTAGCAACGGATTATGTTTGCGGATTAATTGATTTTCAAACATACAACTCTATACCAAATATTGATGTGCGCAATAATCTGCTTGATGCAGGGAATGAGGTTGTTGAGATTCTTGTTGGATCCTACGAGATTGATGATATAACAAATTATGTACAAGGATATTTGGATAAAGAAGTGAAAAGGATAAAGGTTGCGATAAAGCCTAACAATAATACATTGGAGAGTGAAGTTAAGGCAACGGAAGATATACATTTTCAAAAATAGAGATCCATAGCTCCTCTCCTTGGATTCAGTAAAAGGAGCTTATCTGCTAATATAGTGCATACATCGGAGTTGCCAGTCAACATCATTAAAGTAAATACTATACGCATCGAATGTAATATTATATCAGGATCATTCTTCAACAACACACAAGTACACATCCTTGTCATGCATCCACATCACCTTTTTCAGATTCGTAACTCCCTAATTACCTGAATGCTATATCTATGTATTTATTATTATTCACAAAAACCTAAAAATAAATCTTAAACAGTTTCATATAGAAAAATTACTCATCTCATATACAAAAAACCTTCACTCACCGCGAAGTAGCTACCGTTGACCAGAACGAAAACATGATATACGATCCCTTCTGAGTACTGACCATCGGACTAGCACTCTTATGTAATTATATGGTTGTTTATCATTTTCCACATGCTACTGGTGACCCTGAAAATTGTCTCTGATTGTTTTTGTCATTTTTAATTGTTTTTGGGATATCCCAATTGTTGACCGATTTTTGAAATTCGGACGAAAAGCCAATTTTCAATTATTTTTCTGATTTTTGTTATTTGAGCGTTTCCGTTTAACAAAAATCAGAATTGTGATTTTCAATTGTTTATTCGATTTTTGTCATTTGAGCGTTTCCGTTTGGACAAAAATCGGAGCATATGCATGCATATGGAATTGCCTATCCGACAATTCCTACCAAATAGGGAAATGCAAAATCGACCAATTCTGATTGGTTAAGGAATTGGTTCGATTTTGAATAAATAACCTGTTGAAGCGAAGTCGAAGAAGAGAAGTTTTCCTAAGTTCAACCTGGAGAGTCCCGCTACCCAAGGTAAGACCTCCAGTGTTTAAAGTGTCAAAAGAGTTCTAGTGTAAAATCCAGTATTTGTAAAGTCTTTGTAAATCTAGTATTTTTCAGGATAATAAAAGAAAGTTTTTTGCAAACAAGTAAAAGGAACTTTTTGTGATTAACTGTGCAGTGAAGAATTAAATTAAACTCTCCCCTACATCTTCCTGAGTTTTTATTGAAAACAAGTATTGGTACTATACCGAGTTAGGCTAGCGCAACAACAAGGAAAATAAGTTACACTCCAAGTGGCGTATAACAAAAACTGGTGGCAGCGGTGCAGATTTTGTAAAGGTTTGTAAGACCTATAAAACACCAACCACAAATCTCGAGCAGCATTTAATGTGCTGGTCAGGAGAAATTCCCCCGATTGAAGCGAGCGACTCCATAGAACATATAAACCTCCACCTAGAGGAAGAAGATTTCCCTGAAGTCGTGCTGTTGTGACTCAGGTACCAATGCCCTAAATCACAAACATAAGGTGAATACATCAATATATTGCCCTATGCAATATATTGCTGTATCGCTGAAATGACTCTGAAAATCAAAATCAATTTCATTTAAAATCTCATTCAAAATTTAAAATACATTTAGAAACGCATTCCCATATTATAACAAAAGGCAATTTAGCACACTCACACGGTATGCACACTTACCTACATACAGTGTCTCCTTACTTTTTTCCGTATGTACTTTGTACATACGTACATTACCTACTTAATCCAATGTAATTGTATGTACATACATACATACAATTATCAAAATTATTCGCGCCCTCTTAAAATTAATATTTCAAGACGGGCGCACAAGTGCATATCGGATTACAGTTTTGCATAGATGCATATAGCTTGCATCAAAACTTTTGTGCATTTTCTCACGTACGATTTTTCAACGTCGTGAGAAAGCAAAAGATAATGAAAAAGCTTTTAAAAATATCATGGGTACCTGGGTGCCATTTGCCCAAACCTCGAGGAGTCGTTTTTTAAAATCTACCTAGTAAAGCTCGGCGTCAAGCTTTGGGTTAGAAAAATTTCGGTGTACAAAAAAAAATAATAAATTATAGAAAAATCGAATACTAACTTTTTGTGTTATAGAAAATTGAAAATAAGATTGAATATAGGAAAATTTGTGCGTATATAAAAAAAATAATAAATCAAAACAAAATCGAATATTAACTGTTTTGAAAATTGAAAATAAGATTGAGTATAAGATAATTTTGTGAGAAAAAAATAAATAATAAATCAAAAATAAAAATCTTATACTGGGTGTTTGCGTTGTAAATAAATAAAAAATCGGAAAACGGGAAGTTCTTCTATATTTTTCTTTATTATAAAAGCTGTGAGCTCTCCACTCGGAGCACGGCCCACATCTTCATATAACATTTTGGTGGCAGCGGAACCTACAAAAAAAATCAGTGCCAATCAGTAATAATAAAAAAAAATTAATAAAAAAATAATAAAATAATACTCGAAAAAAAACAGAGCCCGGGTACTCTAAAGAGTACTTAGAGGATAAATAAGTTTAAGCGCTATAGCGGTCAACAGGGGACTCTTGCGAGGCTTCATCCCTGCCTCAAACAAGACTTTTAATAAAGAAGGAAGGAAGGAAGGAAGACTATAACAATACGTCGACCAAAACGCCTCCAGGATCACCAAATTTAAAATTTTAATTATCTTCACCACCTACGCTTTCAACTACAAGGAACTGCCGACCTGGATACTCAGCTAGCATCATCAGAAAAAAATATTAACTATGCAAACAACCCTAACAATAATTGTGGATTAAATTAAAGGTAGAGTGAAAACCTGCTTTCCTTTTCATATTTTTACTCCATATATATATATATGCATATATATTTTATAATTATTCTTAATGCAACATATATATTTTCCTTTTTTGTGAATATACAACAGATATTTTTTATTAAAAGTAAATCCGGAAATAAATCCCATTACTATTCCTCAATTATTCTACAAACTGCTGTTATAAAAGCTAATTTCCAAATTGTTTGCATTTGTCGAATTTGTTTACAATACATATTTTCATATACATATGTGTGAGCAGGGAATGAAGTGTAATTATTTTTAATTTCCGTCAATTTCCCAAAAAATTTCAAAATTAAATTCAACACAGAAAAATTTAAACCCCCTCTTCCTAGAAGCGACCTCTGCGGTAAGACTTCGTGAGCTTGCCGGTCAGAGGACTACAAATAAAATCAAATATCGCTCCCCTGCGATAGAGCTTCATATACCTATCGATCAGGAGAGAGATTTGTGTTGCAAAGGGCGATTTTACTGATTACTTCTTTTTTTATTAGTTAAATAATTAATAAAAAAAATAAAAATATAAATAGAAAACAGAGATAAATAAGATACGTTTTTGCTTTATTAAGAATAATTTGCAAAAAAAAATTTGGTTAAAAAAAACGTTTTTTTTTCTCTTTCTTCCCCTACATCCAATTAAAATAAATTAACCGTCTTACTACTAACAAATACCACAATAGTTCCCCTACCTATCATTATACCTTCCTTATTCTTAATAAATTTAATTTCCGACTTTTTATATCGATTTAAATAAGAGATATTTGCAACAAACAAGTGACATTCAAATGTTTTTTTAACTTCTCTCCCTCATCTCCAAGAAATAAAAATAAACCAAAAACCATAAGACTTTTTCTGCCAAATAAAAATAAAATAATTTTCTTTTGGTCTTTTCCCTTGTTGACAACTTCCACAATTGTGTTTTTCTCAACTCTTACAAAATTTAATTAAACATAATTATCTTCGTATAACCAACTTGCTACCTGTTTATTGTCGTTGGGAAAACTTAAGCAACAATTTTTTTTCACATTTCCTCCATAATTATTAATTAATTCCCAAACAAAATATAAATCAATTAAACATGACTGAAGAAACCAAATCTTTCGATGAGTTTTGCTTGTCACAAGTCCCAAAAATTACAGAAATTAGACAAATTCTGGCCGATTATCACAGAGCAAATAAAAGCAAAAGGACTTCAGATTTTACTTCTGAAAAACTCCAAAATTTGGAAGAAGTGTGGGCTTCATTTTAAAAAACGGAAACACTGATTAAAGATCATGAAGATTTTGATGAAACTCATGATTATTTTAAGCAGTCATGCAATGACAAAACAGAGGACTGGTACAACCTTATAAAGGCAACTCTGTCTGATAGGCTGAAGTCCATATCAATTCACACAGAACGCACAAATAACCCTTTTTACATTCCACCCCCACAACTTCGCAGAAAACAATTGCAGCTAATACCCAAGACAATACGGACAAAGATCAGTCAAATACAATACGGTTTAGATTGCAGGATCACAGTCTATATCACGAATTATACAATCGATTAATTTTAATTCATTATCGACTACAACCCAGACATATCTTACACAAAAGATCACCTTATTGCAAAGATACTGGCATGATTTTGAGGAAACGCATAATGAAATAATTTCATATACCGGCCCTAATGATTTGGAGCATGACTATTTCAAAAATGATGTTTACGCCGAGGTAGAAACATCATACACAGACACGATAATTGTCCTTCAAGAGCAATTGGACTCCCGAATCCAAAACGTATCGAATAATACACATAACTTCACAGACCATCATCATAATGTCTCCTTTAGAGACCAATCTACCGTCTTTAATGGAAATCCCAAGGATCTTCACAAATTCATTTCTAGTTGTGATGATATATACGCGACGGTATCGACGACGAACAAAAAGCACTCCCTCCTTAGTTTAATAAGGAGTAAACTATCCGCCGAATCGTATGATGTATTCAAATACAACCAAATATCAGATTGGTCTGAATTAAAATCGCTATTGGCTCAAACATTCGAATCAAAACCCCTAGGACCACACTACAATCCCAATTGACCAACTCCAGACAAAGAAGAGAGAAAAGTGTAAAAGACTTTTTGCAGAGATTAAATACAACACTGTCCAAGCTAAATGAAGCAACACATTCCTATACAACGGATAAGGTGCTCCTACGGTCTTTGTTAAAAGATATTGAGTGTCAGGCTGTGAGAGCAATTGAAGATGGGTTATCCAATCCACAATGACAGACCTTGGCTAAGGTACATTCCGATAAATCCTTCTCTGCACTAAAACCACATATTCTAGATCACTCATTACATATGGAGCAGAAGCAACCCAACTTTCAAACATATAACAAGGTAAATCAAAATTCCTTTCAAAGTATAAATAACAACTTACGTTGCTTCAAATGTAATAGATTCGGGCATGCTGCATCAAGTTGCCCCGTCATACAACGCACCACACAAAATTTCAATGCAGTTCCAAAGCTAAACCCCCAATTACAACGTCCTCCAGATTTTAAGAATGCTACATCTCCGTCACAGGTCCCTAGTTGTCGATATTGCCATCGGATGGGCCATTCTATTGAGGAATGCAGGACAAGAGTTGCAAATAATTCCCGATTTAACGACAATCACGGAAATCGGTATAATTTCCAAAAAGTAAACACAGCTTCGCAAACAAGCACGGCTGAGAGACAGCCACAAAACAGGAACTGGCAGCAGCCAGTATTCCAAGAGAATCGAGCTCCACCGAGATATAAAGATGCAAATATCTCAGCTAGATCACCGTCTCCAAATAGGAAGGACAGCAAAAGTTCATCAGCATCCAGGCAGGGAAACTGGATGCAACGGGGGGTCTCATTCGGCAACCCCTGGCACATACAAACGAAAGCACAAATTCACAGGATTCCCGAGACAATATCGACACAGGCAACAAGAAAATAATTCAAATCCCCGTTCAAAGAAATAAAGATTCTTTAACTCTTTCCTTGCCTGTTGACATCTGCTCTGCTCCAAAACTTACATTTTTAATTGATACTGGAGCAGAGATCAGCCTAATAAAACTCCATCCACTGAAGTCAAACAGTATCTGCTACAAAGATACTGTATGTGATATTAATACATTATTTATCCACTTGTACAGAAGGACTCATATTTGCAAAATTGAATTTGAAATCTACCAAATTTAACTCCATCCTAGAGCACCCATTTCAATTGTGGGTAATAACTCCATCCTCTCATACGATGGCCTACTTGGTCATGACTTTTTATCTCGATACAATGCTAATATCAATTACAAAAATAAATATATTTCTTTAGAAATAAACGAATCAAATGAATCTTATCCTTATGAAGAATATTACACTAACTACCCATACGTTTATTTGAAAAGCGTAGACCCAGAAAAGAGGTCTCAAATAAAGAGTATGTTATATACAGGGATAACAGTCTCCAATAAAGATATTAACACATATCTATCTCTATCAATTGCTTCGATAAGCAATGCAAATCGATCGCCAGCACATGCTTCACAAGAAATGAAGCATAAAGGTAAAAGTCTATCTCCATCTATAGCCACACAAGAGGCTGAATTAAATAAAATTCTATCTCCTTCATCAATAGATTCACAAAAAGTGAATTCCAGAAATAAATCAGAAAAGAAGTCATAGAACTTCAATAAGGTAGTATCTCCTTCAAATCCTATCGAGTCGGAATCATCGAATAACTCCTTCCAAATTCCACAAAAGTTGGAATCATTTCTCCTTCCTTTTAAAAATCCGAAAGAATCGGATAAATTAAAAAAATTAAAATTCCGGCTCGATCAGAATTCATCATTGAAATTCCAACTCCTTCTATTCAAAATCAATCGGTCTGTTTCAAGAAGGAAATAAGGCCAGGTTTATTTCTTGGAAATTCGATAGTCGAGCCAGTCAACGGTATGGCAAAAGTCCTAATCTTCAACACAAATGAGGAGGACGCGGATCTGGCACCTTGCGAGGTGAACCCAGTTAACCAAGACTTGGACGACTTTGTGGTCATCTCCACAGACTCTGAAAGAGATCCAATTAAGGGCAGAATAATTAAGCTGCAAAATCTTATAAAATTGGATCACTGTAGTTCAGAGGAAACTGAGAGTGGTCGCAATATCTGCACAAAATCGAGACCCTCTAAGACAAACGGCCAATTTATATGAAGCCTTATAGACTTCCTGAGGCAAGCCGAACGGAAATAAATCGGCAAATACAAGACATGCTTGACTCAGACATCATCAGACCTTCACATAGTCCCTGGAATTCTCACTTCTCCTGGATCCTAAAAAACCAGATGAGAATGGAAACAAAAAGTGGCGAGTAGTGGTAGACTTTCGTCGTATTAACGACATTACTATTGGCGATGCGTACCCACTGCCTAATATCACTGATATATTAGCCCAGTTTGGGGAAGTCGAAATATTTTACCACACTCGACTTAGCCAGTGGATCTCACCAGATAAAAATGGACTCGAAGGGCAGGGAAAAAATGCCTTTAGCACACCCTGTGGCCACTACGAATACAATCGTATGCCATTTGGTTTCAAAGGAGCCCCTGCTACTTTTCAACGAGCCATGAATAATGTCTTATCTGGCCTTCAAGGCATCTATTGCTTCGTATACATGGACGACATTGTAGTCCATGGATACAATCTCAGAGACCACAATTCCAGACTCACAGCAGTATTTAGCCGTCTTCGTGATTTCAACCTCAAACTTCAACCCGACAAGTGCCACTTCCTAAGAAAGGAAATTATGTATTTAGGGCACATTATTACAGAAAATGGAGTCAAACCAGACCCAGCGAAGATTAAGTCAGTTCAGTCATATCCCAGACCCAAGAAGGAAAAAGATGTCAAAGCTTTCCTTGGTTTCGTCGGCTGCTATCGGCGATTTATACCAAATTTTTCGAAGATAGCCAAACCACTCACAAATGTTTTAAAAAAGATACGCCTATCAAGTTCGACGCAATATGCGCCGATGCTAGTGACTACGCCATCGGAGCAGTTCTTTCTCAAGTTGATGATTACGGAGATCATCCAATCGCCTATGTGAGTCGAGCTCTCAATGGTGAAGAGACTCGTTACTGAACAATAGAGAAAGAGCTCTTAGCTATCGTTTTCGCAGTTGAGCAATCAGACCATACGTTTATGGTAGACAGTTTACAATTATAACTGACCATAATTCATTAGTATGGCTCATGAATCTGAAAGACCACCCCTCAAGACTGATGAGATGGAGAATACGTCTTGAGGAATATGACTACAAGATAGTCCATAAATCAGGTAAGCTCAACACAAATGCAGACGCTCTTAGTAGAGCTATTCCAGAAAGTAGCGAATATTTCGCAGAACCTACCACTTGCGTAAATGTGGTAACAAGGTATCAAGCTGGAGCTAAGGCAAATCTGTACATTCCCGACACGAGTATTATTACTCCAAAGCCAGCTCCATCGTCATCAAACAATTCCTCAGTCATAATAACTGAGGCCAATTTTCCTCTTTTACTGACTAAAACTGCAAATCCTAAATTTTTCATCTTGCAAATGCAAGATACAGAACTTGAAAGAGTGTTGGATTCGAAACTAAAATTTTCAGATAAATCTCCACTTTTGGAAACTGAGCTGAACTTCTTCAAAAGAAAAGACTCCGAAATAATCATTTCGAAGATTAATTTACCTTGTCGATCCCAAAGAGATTGATCAGAACTCGATAAGATTTTAACTGAGATCTACTCATACACAGAAGCAAATCAGTTAAAACAAATTAATATCTCCTTCCCTATATTAGATCCACAGAATCTAATAATTATTAAAACCGCTTTTACCAAAATCTTCGCTAATAAACAAATAAACATCAAACTCCATCAAGATTCGATTAAATATTTATCCGACATTAATGACATCGAGCAAGTTTTAAAAGATTTTCATTCACTACCGACGGGACGCCATCAAGAAGTTTCCCGTACTATTAAAAGAATAAAAACACAGTTTTACTGGCCTGTCATGTCAGACGACATCGTAAAGTAAGGAAATGTAAACTTTGTCAGGTGAACAAAGTATCCAGGAACCCAAAAATTCCTATGGAAATCTCGAGCATTAGCTCCAAACCTTTCGAAAGAGTGTACCTGGATGTTGTAGGACCTCTCCCAATTTCTCATTCTGGAAACAAATATCTCCTTATATTCCAAGACGACCTCCCAAAATTTTCTGAGGTCATTCCCATAGTCGACACCGAGTCTAAGACATTAGCGGAAGCCTTCACGACAACAATAGTTTGTCGACATGGTATTCCAGAAAGTATCCTCACAGATCAAGGTTCTAACCTATTAAGTGGCATTTTCGCCGAAGTATCTAAATTACTAAGAATAAACCAACTTAAAACTACACCATATTACGCTCAAACGAATGGTGCATTGGAAAGAAGCCACAGAACCTTAGCGGAATATCTCCGATCTTATGTAACAAAGGATCCACACGACTGGGATACATGGATTCCTTATGCCATGTTTGTATACAAAACTACCCCTCATTCGGGTACTAATTATACTACACGCGAACTCCTTTACGGATTCCCAGCCGAAATTCCAAATAATCTGAAATCATCTCCAGCCGTTTGCTATAATTATGACAGTTATGCAAACGAGTTAAAAGCGCGTCTACAACATAGCTTCAACATAGGTAAGGACATAGCCATGGGCAAACAAAGAAAAATCCAAACTTCAATACGACAAAAACTCCGTCCAAAAATCATTTAATACTGGTGACAAAGTCTCACTAAAAAGCAGAGTACGAGATAACAAGTTCTCACTACTATGGTCAGGTCCGTATGAGATCATGGAGATAAATTCCCCTGAAAATTCCACCATAAAAGCTAATAATAAAAAGAAAAGGGTCCATAATAATGACCTAAAACTTTTTTCGGACTAATACAGAAAGCCTCATCCTCTTCAAAAGGATTTCATTCTAAGCGAATAATGCAATATCATCTTCCAGGTTTTCAAAATGATACAAATGGCAGTCTTCTTACCCTTCATCACTTTAGCCTATGGCGCAGGATTAGAAATAAAGCAGCTAAACGCTAGTGCAGGCATTTACTTCGAAGAGATTGGCAGAGCCAATCTCTACACAAACGAGTGGAAGATAGTGACATTCTACGACCTGGCGAATTTTAAATCAGAATTCAACAACATCCAATTCATAACCCATCAAATTACAACGACCTGCCAGAAACTGGACAAACACTCAGCCTTGAGCCACACTTGTAACGGTACGTTATTACAAATAAATCTTATATTAGCAAACATAGAATATAAGAATATGTTACTTGTGACCCAAAATAGGAAACAAAGAGCACTATTTAATGCAATAGGCTCAATCTCCAAAGCCCTTTTCGGCACATTAGACGAAGATGATGCCAAGCTATATGATGAACAAATCCGAAATCTCACCCTTAACCAAAACTCCCTCCTATCACTTATGAAAAGCCAAACTGCGATAGTCGAAGCAACCGCAAATATTTTCAACAAAACTAAAGCCGCAATTGAAAAGGATTTCTTGGTTATGCATAAAAAGTTAATTACAATACAGATAGCTACATCATTAATGGAAATCAGAACATTGGATAACAAAATATCCATAGAACTTGAATCAGTCATTTCACTGGTTTCTTTAATGGCTTTCTGATACCAAAATACCCAGTCCGAATTAATAGATCTCTTAACAGATTCAAGGCATGGAAAATTTCATCCTACACTCATTTCCCCTAGACAAATTGAAGAACTCTTATTGAACATCAGACAGGAATTGCCAAATTCAATAATGCTTCCCATCAATTCTAGAGACAATATTTTATCACAAATTTACAAATTGAGTACAATAGCAGCGAATATTTCAATAATAAAATAATTATCGAGCTCCGAATTCCACTTCCATTCAAGGAACCATACCAATTATTCAAAGTAATGCCATTACCTAAACTCCTTAACGGATCGCTCATATATATTGAACCAGCAAATGAATATTTACTAATAGACTACTATCGTGAACACTATATTGAACTAGCATTACATGATATCCACAATTGCGCAATGTTGGATCATACGCATACTTTTACTGCCAGATCACATCCCCAATCTTAAATGCAAATACTTAGGTAAATCAATGCGAAATAAATTTAATAAAAAAGGAGCCGATTACATCGGATTGTAAAATTTTAACATTAGAACAAGATTGTTTTTGGACGCAATTATCACAGCAGAACGCTTGGCTTTTTTGCCTAAAAGATTCCATCCACAGAGATATTATTTTCGAAAATTCCACTAGCTCACAAGTTCTGCAAAGAACAGGATCAATGTATATCTATCCCGATTGCTATGTACGAAGCAAAGAATTCATCTTGCACGAACATAGCGTAAAAGTTCTACATTTAATTTTTATTTTATCCCCATAATTAACATTTCCAGTATAATATCAAATATGACGTCCTCCCCATTAGGATCGCATATAAAAGTACATTTTTTTAAATACTACGAACAATATGGATCTAGATGAACTTCTAGAATCCATTCGTTTCCAAAAATATCATGAATTAATTCCTCTTAATCCAATAAGTAATCATCATATTCAGTACTATACAATATCATATGAGACAGTTGTTTTAATCATCTCTGTTGCCTGCGTTTATGAATCTATAAATACACTTCCAGAACAAGAACTGGAAGATGTGCCTACGCCTGCACCAAGGGAAATAAGATTTAAAATAATTCCTGCTCCCAGCAGAAAAAAGACAGAAAATTGATAACATATTTCAAATATATATTAAAATTATATATGGACATACATCCCACGGACTCATGCTTCCAATCTAAAAGACTAAACTATACAAACTACGACAAACATAACACACTCCCCCAATTTTTATCATTTTTTTCAATAATCCCTATCCTCATCCCACAATCAAATTTACTCTATAATGAAAGGAATATGAAACTACAAAAAAAAACAACAACTTTTTATAACTAATGTTTAGGTAATATGTATATGTAAAAAAAAGCACATTCCTAGAGACTAGAATAGAATGATTTTTATTCAAAACATATTTTTATTTCAATATCCCTACTAATCAAAATAAATATGTAACTACATTAATAATATTTTTAGATAAAATGTAAGTAGACAAATGGTATATTTCCTTCTATTAAGAGATAAATAAAATAATAACATAGAAATAAAATTAATTGATTGTACGTAGGTACATATTATAAGTGCTAGTAGGCAATTTCATTTTTTATATCTACTACTATGCTTAATAAAAAAAAAATATTTTTCTTTATTCCTGTAATTTTATGTATTGATGTACATCTACATTCATATATGTATATATATATTTTTTCTGTGGCCACGAAAGAAAGTTTCTTCTCGAAAGAATAAAACTTCTTTTCCGCAGGGGAGGGATGTTGCGACTCAGGTACCAATGCCCTAAATCACAATCATAAGGTGAATACATCAATATATTGCCCTGTACAATAGATTGATGTATCGCAGAAATGACCAAATAATAATAATAATAATAATCCAATCTAATTGTATGTACATACATACATACAATTATCAAAATTATTCGCGCCCTCTTAAAATTAATATTTCAAGACGGGCGCACAAGTGCATATCGGATTACAGTTTTGCATAGATGCATATAGCTTGCATCAAAACTTTTGTGCATTTTCTCACGTACGATTTTTCAACGTGTCGTGAGAAAGCAAAAGATAACGAAAAAGCTTTTAAAAATATCATGGGTAGCTGGGTGCAATTTGCCCAAAACTTCGAGGATTCGTTTTTTAAAATCTACCTAGTAAAGTTCGGCGTCAAGCTTTGAGTTAGAAAAATTTCGGTGTACAAAAAAAATAATAAATTATAGAAAAATCGAATACTAACTTTTTGTGTTATAGAAAATTGAAGATAAGATTGAATATAGGAAAATTTGTGCGTATATAAAAAAAAATAATAAATCAAAACAAAATCGAATATTAACTGTTTTGAAAATTGAAAATAAGATTGAGTATAAGATAATTTTGTGAGAAAAAAATAAATAATAAATCAAAAATAAAAATCTTATACTGGGTGTTTGAGTTGTAAATAAATAAAAAATCGGAAAACGGGGAGTTCTTCTATATTTTTCTTTATTATAAAAGCTGTGAGCTCTCCACCCGGAGCACGGCCCATATCTTCATATAACAGTGCCAGACGATGTGGTTAACTTGAGGTTAATACAGGGATTGCAACTGACCGTTTCACGTGTCGTCATAGACGAACTGGAATTAATATTAACACCAGCAAGCGAGCCGTTCTTCCGATAACTATTTACCAACGTGGGATATACTGAAGAAAGGATAAATCGGGCGATGTCGAGAGCCCTCCAGCTAGGAGAGCAACAACAATATTTATATAATAATTAAGTAAGTCTAGATAAATTAACTTATGTTCTAATTACAAATTTATATATTAGACAAATTATTATATTTATATGAGTTTCAAACTAATAATTTTTTTTTGAACAAATCCTTTTTACTTATTGTTGTATCTTCTCTTGATGAATTCCTTTTTGGCGTACTTCCTCCTGACGGTAAAATCAATCTTTTAAGTCTAGTGAAAACGTTTTTATCAAGTGAAGTTTTTTTTGTTGTGTGTGTTAAAAAGTGTACAAGTTCGTTTTTACTTCTCTATTCGCAAAACTTCTGTAATTTTTTTCTTACTGGAAATTACGTTGAACTCTAAAAATTGAGGGAAATTCGCGCAAATATTTTCACACCCGATCTTCGAAACATCGTGGTGTACGCGCAACCCTTTTACCAGGTCTCGTTACACATAGGAAGCAATCTATTCCTAAACAAAAACGAACAATGCCTGATAACACTACAGAACATTTAACTCTTGAACATGCCAAGAGTCTTATCCCAGAATTCGATGGGAATCCAGAGAATCTCCACAGGATCTTAAACATATGCAGCCTATTCCAAAAATAAGGTACAGCCGAATCAGATAAAGCGCTATACCTCCATATTATAAAGGCTAAACTTATTGGCAGAGCATACGATGTCATCAAATATAATGATATTAATTCTTGGAAAGAATTGCAAGCTGCTCTCCAAGATCAATTCATGGAAACTCGCTCTAGAATGTCTATTCAGAACGAAATACTATCATTAAAACAACTGCATAAGGAAGACATTAAAGAATATGCTTTCCGAGCTCAAAAAGCTTTTAGCTATCTACAACGACGCTACTTCAAGTCTGACAAATGAACAGACTTTAAAAAAATCTTCTATTTGAGGAAAATAAAATGATGGTTATCAGAGCTTTTGAAGATGGTTTAAGACATGACCATGTTCGTCTGCTAACCAAGGCTAAAGGCTACACCGACCTAAAAGATTCAACAAAATTCGCCATAGAGCAATCTGAAAGAAATGGTTCTTTCAACGAAAACGTTTCGTCCTGCTCTAAATGTCACAAAAAGGGTCATTCTGCTGACTCTTTTTTAACATCTAGAATTAGAGTGGAAAACAGGCTTATATGCGCATATTGTAAAACATCGAATCATCACATTAGTCAGTGTAGAAAAAGGTTATTTCAACAGCAATCTTTTGCTCAACCTTCCACTAGCTTCGCACAAAGAAGCCCTCAACATTTTCAATCCAGGATGATTCCTCAACAGCAGCAACCTATAAGAGCTCCAAGGCTTCGACAAATAGATAGGCAAGGCCAATATCCACAAGGAAATAGAGCTTTCCAATTTCAACCTACTAACTCATCACTTCCAACATATTCTCACAATATTAGATCCGCAATTAAGTAGGAATCCAAAAGGTAACCCTGATATGCCACAAGCTAATGCAAAAGGGGAATTTCCAAAAAACAGTCAGCGGTGAGACGAGATAGCGGAAACTCAATCTCGCCTAAATCAATTAGTCATAACCGCCGATGTCCATCCGCAACCTCAAATTTATAAGGAGAACTTTCTTTCTCCTTAATCGCCGATCGCTAATCGCTAGTTGTGACGATCGATAGTTCTATTACTGCATTTAAAACTAGCACCTTTTTGATAGATACCGGAGCAAAAATATCGGTATTAAAAGCTACTAGGGCACTTGGGAATACTATCGTCACTACTTCAAAAAGCATAGAGCTATCTTAATTAGGAGGAACCCCCCTACGTACGCTAGGAACTGCAGAATGCAATTTCTACGTTAAAAATACCACTTTTAAACATAATATACATATGGTCGATGGTAATCTACAATTAAAATATGACGGAATATTAGGTCATGATTTTTTAGACAAGTTTCTTTGCAAAATTAACTACGAAACTAAAATACTAACTCTTAAAATAAATAACGTGTCCCCAGACGACACTGAAATGCAAAATTCAATCACAGGATAGTATCGAACATTCAGTACGGAGGTTTGAAAGACCTAAGCTCCGAACTATTTCCAGTTAGGTCAGGCGCAAGGTATGGAGGTTTGAAAGACCCAAGCCAACACGTCAGACCAAATTCGAAAAATGTCTCAACAGAAGACATAGTACAAAATAATAAAGCAAAGAAATCGATTAAAGGCAATTGCGATGCTGACGATATAAATATACCACCACATACACAGGTAATAGCTGGGATAGCCATGAATAAAAGAGGTACCTTTTTCTGCGAACACAAAGAATTGGAATTAGGAGTGATTATTGGGAATACGCTTATAAAACCAGACAAAAATGGTCAAGCGAATATTCTTATCCTCAATTCCAACCAAACTGATGTTCATATTAGGAAAACGGACATAAGACCTCACTTACATGAAATTAATAAATTTAATATTATAAAACTAAATCCCCAAAGGGATCCTATTCAAGAAAGGCTTGCTAGACTCGCATCCGAGCTAAGAAATTAACAATCAAATTAATAAAATGTTAGAAGACGAAATTATTAGTCCCAGTTCAAGCCCTTGGAACTCACCTCTATTATTAGTTCCTAAAAAACCAGATGCCGATGGCAACAAAAGATGGAGAGTAGTCGTTGATTTCAAACGTCTCAATGATATAACTGTGGGAGACGCATTTCCATTGCCAAACATAACGGACATCTTAGATCAATTTGGAAAAGCCAAATATTTTAGCACGTTGGACTTAGTCAACGGCTTTCACCAGATACTCATTAGTGAAAGCGACAAAGAAAAAACTGCATTTAGGACACCTTATGGTCATTACCACTATAACCGTATGCCATTTGGTCTGAAGCGAGCTCCAGTCACTTTTCAAAGGCTGATGAATAATATTTTAGTCGGTCTCCAAGGCATAGAATGCTTTGTTTATATGGACGACATTATTATATACGGGTACAATCTGATAGAACACAACTCTAGATACCAGAATGTTTTTGACAGGCTTCGAGAACATAATCTCAAGCTACAACCCGAGAAATGTCACTTTCTCAGTAAGCAGATAGCGTATCTGTGTCATCTTATAACCAAAAACGGAGTATCACCAGATCCCGCTAATCTTGAAGCAGTTACTAAATATCCTATTCCTAAAAAGGAGAAAGACGTAAAATCCTTCTTAGGATTTGTCGGCTATTATAGGCGCTTCATTCCAGACTTTGCAAAGCTAGTCAAATCTTTAACAGATCTTTTAAAAAAGAATGCTACTTTCATATGGGATGCTTTTTGCGATGAAGCTCTCCAATCGTTAAAGAAAAAAATGATTAACGCTCCGATATTACAATTCCCATGTATCGATAAAGAATTTTTAGTGAATTCAGACGCATGCGACTACACTGTAGGTAGTGTATTGTCTCACGGAAAAATCGGTGAAGACAAACCCATGTGTTTTGCAATTCATAACTCCATACAGGAAAATTCATTAAGTACGTATTTACCCGATAACTACGTAATACCCTTAGGAAAAGCTATTGAATTTGACAAAGGCAAAATTTCTTACATTGTTGATCGCGCTCCTATACCTATCAGAAATGAAACTGATCGAAATCAACTAATAAAAATTTTTCAAAAATTTAAGGCCTGCTCGAAGAACAAGAAAACTATTTCTGTAGCCATACCAATCACCGATAACACTAGTTATCGCGAACTAAAGTTTCTATGTTCTAAAGAATTTGGAAAGAAAGGCACTAGACCAATTTTCTTTCTTAATAAAGTAATTAAACTAACGGATCCTGAAGATATAGCTCAAGTAATAAAAGAGCATCATGTCTCTGTTTTAGGCGGTCATCAAAGTGAAGCCAAAACTATGTTGCGTATTATCGGGCACCTTTTAACGTAACCACTTTACACCGATTCCTGTTGTCACACCTCAAGTCGATTTCGTATCTTTTAGTTGCGGGGCGAGGGCTTTTTGTAAATGAAACACCTTTCAGCAGCTTTAAACTTATTTCGGAATCTTTATTCACTACCACTTACGTAGGTATACTCGTACATGAATTTGATTTTTGCACATTCCAATATTTTCGCTTATTCCTTTATCTAATCCACTAATTCACTTACTATAATTTTCAACCAAAGTTCTGCCGGAGTCGGAACCAGTCGGCCAGTTTTTCGTTCATCAACTCAATTGATCATCAATCACTTAATTTCCGACAAACCATTACCGTATCAAAGAACTAGTTACTTTCTACAAAAAATCACGACGCGATCGATCTGAGCTTTCGAGATTAACCATAAACTAGCTACAGTGGTTATTACACGGTTTTTCCTTCACCGATCCGAGTATTCCTTTGTATACTAGTTACTTTCTGTTTTGTTCTACACATAGGTTATTTAACAACGGACTAATAATTTTGGGGAAACTGATTTCTCTAGACCGAGATCACCGAGGCGATCACTCCAAGTTTTAGAAACGAACTCTCTTTCGACTTTTAATTTTTCATTAATTAAGTCTCGGCAGTCAGGATAGGAAAATGCTTAATTAGCATTCCTATCCTGAGAAAATATATTATCGTTGGGCATGTTTAATCATGCCCACAAAAATTTCTAGCCGGACGGAGGTGAAACCCGATATTTTCATAAATATCGAGCCACCAACCCGTCGTCTTATCGTTTCTTACATTGTTGCGCACTTGAATTCTCGCGTCCGCTTTTATCTTTTTATTACTTTGTTGCGCGATTGAATTTATATTTTATGCTGACAAATCTTACTGAGGGTAAGATTTGTCACGGAATTCGACTTTATTTGTCGCATTTTTCAAGTGGGTCATGCAAAGAAATTGCTGATGCAACTTTCTTTGCGTGTGAATAGATAAGCTGGTCACGTTGTTAAGTGTGACTAGCTTATAGGACCCTTTTCATGACTTGACTTTAATTTTCTTTGAATTTCTTTTAAAGGTTTTACGTTTTTTAGGTAATTTTGATTGTTTTAGGGCCTGATGTTGTGTATACAACATACCTTCCCCCTGTGAGGAAGAGAGCTATTCTTTGGAGAGGAATAGCTCTCATAAAAATAAAATTTTGTTTCCTCTTTTGTTTTGTGAGCTTAATCTAAATATAAATAAAAAAAAAAATTATCCCGTTCTTATTTTTGCGAGGTGTTAGGTCCGATCTTTGTTTTAATTACTTTGTTGTACCGTATTTTATTTGAAAATGATAGGCAACATTTTTTTTTTGGGCTTGGTATGGTTCTAACCTGGTCTAACCTAGTGTTAGTGTTTGTTACGTTTTTGTTTTATACTAGATTAGTGTTTTTAGCCTAGTATTATTTATTAATATATTTTGTAATTAGTAATTTTCTAGTGAGAAGGATATCTAAATATATATTTTATGATTATCCTATTTTCTATATGATATATATATATATATATATATATGTATTTTGTTTTATACAAATTTGTTTTGCTATATGCACGTATGTGGTTTTGACACCATATTTCTAAAATGCTAGGAGTTATACACCGTCCTTATTCTAAGATTGGTTTTAATTTATCTTACTTACCAATAATAATCATATAATAAAAAATATATTTTTTTTTTTTTACAATTTATTATAATTATTTCTTTGTATTTCCTCTGTCTATATTTATTTATTTATTTTGTTTTTTGTTGCTCTTCTTTTTTTTTCTATTGGGATTTACATTATGTTTTATGTTTTTCCTATTACTAGTGCCTTGTTTCTATCTAATTTAGGTGTCGGCTAGTGGTTGTTAGATAGTGACCTTTTAGAACGAGTGACCTTACGAAGTGGAAATTTTATACCACTTGCACCGACCTTGTAGGTGGTAGGGTGCGGGTCCTTTTAAGAGGGGTAGGTTCGACTGTTTGGATTTGTTCGATTTGTTCGATTTGTCCCTCCGCCTCTGGGTTTCTTTCAGATTTGCGTAAGCGATAATTTTTGATAAATGGAGCTAGCCATTTGGCGACTAGGTATAGCATCATACATGTGGTGACAACACCAGATGGGGAAACTGAAGTTGTTGCTAGTACATGTGTAGGGTCGTGACTCAAGTGAGGCGTTATGTTTATTAATTTTTTGTCCAGCTCTTTTAATGACTGGGTACCTTTCAGGATACGATTATTTGTATCATCTCCTGAATATAGTTCTGTTTTAATATTTTGTATTTTCGACTCATTAGTTATGTTCAGAAATTTGTTCACTATTCTTTCTAAAGAGGCCGTATTTGGGAAATAATTAAGCTGTCTGAGACTTAATTTTTGGATATTCTCTACCACATAGTGTAGGATTTGCGATCCCACTTGTAATTGACATGGATGGTTGATAGTTATTATCCCTTGGCCTTCTATTTTGGAAGTTAGGAATTGTTGGGTACACTGAAGGTGTACAATGGCTGGCTCTATCAATGAGAATATCCAAGAATTTGGTTTACTTAGTTTAATAAGTAGGTCTCTGGGAGGTATTTGTGCTCTGAATTGACACTGAGGCTCTTCCTTTAATGGATTAAATAGCAGCTTCACTACGCATTCCTTAGACATCGTAACCTTTGTTATGGGGATCGTTCGGTGATCTTTTTAAAGGTCCTAAGAGTTTGTGGTTTTAACAATAGAATATCCTGTGTCTGTACTTGGTGTGCTACGTGTGAGTACTCTATTTCAGGTACCAAAGATTGTTTTTTATTAACGTGTATGGGGAAACTGTGTATTCGATACAACTTCATTTGTGGTAGATTGAAAATCGGAAGTTGTATTCGAATGACTAATCTGTCTTGGACTAGATGAGCTTTTGTCTCGGCTGTTTGATATAATAGAGATAGACAGTTTTGTGCATCTGGACAAGTAGCATGGGATTTGTGGTATATTTCTAGTAACTTTTTGGGAGAGACCACTAGCGGGTGCAGTTGATGATTTTTGCTGGCAACTATTATATCGAGTAAGGCTTGCTGCCTATACTCGATCTCTACAATTTGCAAAGTGAGGCTAGAGATGATTTCCTGCCTCAGTTGTCTCATCAGCAATTCATCGGTGATATTTTGCATGATATTTACCTGGTGAGTTATTTGACGCTGTCTTTCCTGTAGGGATGTCAACGGCTTTTTGGTCTGCTGTAGTGTAGTTTTGACTACACTGATCTGTTGTCTTTCCAGGTCGGCTAGTGCTTTGGTGTTTGTTTCGAGGTCCTCAAGTCGACTATATACCACTTGTTCATTAGTGCTGTCCATGGTCCCGAATAGGTAGTGCATTGTATTCCCTATTCCATCGAAGATAGATCTTGTTGATCTTGACAGTGGAACCACTTCCCGAATGACACTTGTTCTTCTCTTGATATTTTCCAAGAGTGAATGAACGTGTTTTTGTTGAGCCAGGCATAGCTCATCCGTTTGAGAACGATTTGAGCATAGTCGGTATACTAAATGTTCCGCCTGTTCTGCCATAAGCGTTTGGTTGCCCAGTTCCATCAGATTTATTTCCGTTAAAACATTCCATGCGCTGTGGTATACTCGTAGTTTTCCCAGATCTTCATACAGTACTCCCGTGTTGTTTAGGGGGCTTATGGTGTAGGGATCCGCTGCTATTTGTCCCATTGCCAGATGGAGACAGCACGTTAACATAATTAAGTGCTTCATGGTCTGCAGAAAATGAAGGATAGGCTTCATTAGTCTGGTGGTCATACTAAATCGCATATAATATTCAGATATAGTATTGCTTAATTGGACAGTTGATAGTTTGTCTATTGGGAGCTTACTTGCTAAAAGGAAGACGAGATAGAACAGAATCAGAGAAACATAAAAATTCATGTTGAATCTCGTAAATATACAGTAGGGTTTTTAGTGTTAAGAGCATTGTACTTTCTCACCAAAATTGTACTGGAGAGAAAAAATGTTTAATTCACTCTTAACTACCAAAACAAGGTATGGGGAGTGTAAGTTAGAGCATGCTCAATTTCATCAACTTCTCTATGAGCTCTTAAATCGATGAGCATTGTACTTTTTCCAAAAAATTTTACTGGTAAAACGTTTAATTTACTCATAGCTACTAAAAAGTAAAAATTTATTTGTTATACGTCCCGATTTATTTTTATTTTGTTATAAGTAACGACGTATATATGGGAACTTTTATTTAGCTTATTTTTTATTGATTTAAATAAAATTTAGGTAAGGGTTGACTTCGTGAGTCATAGGGAATAATTCCGAGTGCGGAACCTTTAAGCAGGTAGTTGTAAGTTTAACTGGCGAAATTTTGTTTCAGTGGAACTTATTTTCTAAAGGTGTATGTACCAGTATACTACCCGTAACAGGGTTTCAAACGGTTGTTGTGTACTACAACCTGTCGCTTTCCTATTTTTATGGTGCTGTTTGTTGGACTAGGTACACGGATTACCAGGTATGGTCCAACCCAAATTTGACACAGTTTTTGTTTCCTACTCTCACTTTTGAGGAGGACTTTGTCTCCTAAGTGGAAAGTGAGAGGCCTGACTGTTTTGTCGTAATATGCCTTCGAGCGTTGTTTGCTGGCTAGGAGATTTTTACGAGCCGTGGCATATGATTTTTGTAATCTGTACTTTAGCATATGGTAATAACTGTCGTGGTTGTAAACGGGTTCAGGATCCCGTTTTAAGTTAGATGGGACATCCGCTGTGAAGCCGTAAAGGCAATCCATTGGGGTTAATTTAGTACCCTCATGTACACTGTTATTGTATACGAATGCAGCGGTTCGTAGGAATTGATCCCATGTTTTGGGATTTTCGTCTACGATTGTACGCAGATATTCGATTAGAGGTCTATGTGCACGCTCCAGTGCTCCATTAGACTGTGGATGGTATGCGGAAGTTTGTAACTTCTTTACCATTAGCAGTTTGCAGACCTTCTTGAATAGCTCACTCAGGAAATTAGTTCCCTGATCGGTGACTATTCTCTTTGGAATGCGATAGCGCGTGACAACCTCATTGAAAAAGATTTGCGCCACCGTTACTGCTTCTGCATTAGGTATGGCGTACCAATCGACAAATTTGGTAAGATTATCTTGAAAAGTTAAGATATATTTATTACCTGATATGGTCTCTTCTAGTGGACCTACTATATCGAGGTAAACCTTGTCGAAAGGTTGTTCTGCGATGTCCGTTATTACCATTGGCATCTTCAATTGTGGAGATGCTTTCATTGTTTGGCACTTAGGGCACTTTTTTATGTGTTCCTTTATATCGCTAAGCATGTGTCTCCACCAATACTTGCGTCTTATTCTTTTATAAGTCTTAATGATACCCTGATGACCGCCGAAAGGAGAGTCGTGATAATCCTTTAGGATTGTTTGGACTTCCTTGGGGCTCGTGATTATCTCAGGTGCCTGGACTTATATCTTGTTCAAGCGTAGCAGGGGGTTGTATTTCCGCCTTTGGGGGTTCATATTCTTTATGTTCCGCTGCCGTAGGCTGTGTTTCAGCGCTGGGGCTCGTATTGGCCCCTTGGGCTTTCTGTTTTTGAGCTCTGGTCACGGCGAAGCAATGAGCGGGTTTCTTGGTTCTCCGTTTATTTGGGGAATTGTTTTCCTCCATATCAGAGTGCATAGTGTGGTGGACTTGGGCTTGTACCGTTAAGGTGTTGCCTGTATAGTCTTCGGTTAACACTTGTGGAATGCGGCTTAATGCATCCACATTGGTATTATACTTCCCTGGTTTGTATTCGATGGTATAATCGAACTCTGACAATTTGTGGTGAAATCTCACCAAACGGGAAGTTGGGTCTTTAACATTAAAGACAATTTTGAGAGGCTTGTGATCAGTATAGACCGTAAACTTCCTGCCTTGAAGGTAGCATCGGAAATTCCTAGTGGCCCAGACTATAGCCAATAACTCCTTTTCAATTGTAGAGTAATTTCTCTCGGCTTTGTTCAGCGTTCGGCTTGCATAGGCGATAGGCTGGTCTTTTCCCACTCCTCCTTGGGAAAGTACAGCTCCTAAAGCTTCATTACTGGCGTCCGTTGTGAGGTTGAATGGTTTAGAAATATCTGGATAGATTAAAAGAGGTGGTGAAATTAGAGCATTTTTAATGCTTTGGAATGCTTCTTGGCATTTTTCGGTCCAAGTGAATTTTACATCCTTGCGGAGTAAATTCGTAATTGGACGAACGATTTTTGAGAAGTCCGGGATGAACTTCCTATAGTAATTGGCGAGTCCTAAAAAGGACTGAACTTGCCGTACTGTTCTAGGAACAGGCAATGTTTGGACGCAGGCCGTTTTGCTGGGGTCTGGTAATGCACCTTCGCTAGAGCATTTGTGCCATAGGTAAACAACTTCTCTTCTCAAGAACTGGCACTTCTCTGGCTGCAGCTTGAGGTTGTTTTCTCTCAATTTGTCGAAGACTTTACGAAGTTTATCATTGTGTTCATTTAAGTTTTTTCCATAAATGACGATGTCGTCAAGATAAACGAAGCATTCGAGGCCTTGTAGGCCTGTCAGAACGAAGTTCATGAGGCGTTGGAATGTAGCGGGAGCTCCTTTGAGTCCGAATGGCATACGCTTAAATTCGTAGTGCCCGTAATTAGTGCTAAAAGCGGTCTTATGTCGATCTTTTTTGTCGACTAAGACTTGGTGGTAGCCGTTGGCTAAATCGAGGGTGGTAAAGTACCTGGCATGACTAGTTGATCAAGAATATCCTCGATTCGGGGTAGCGGAAATGCATCGCCAATTGTCTTTTCGTTTAATTTACGAAAATCAACAACGAGGCGCCACCTTTTCCCACCATCAGGTCCCGCCTTTTTGGGGACAACTAATAAGGGTGAATTCCAAGGGCTTTTGCTAGTTTGGACTATCCCGTTATCTAGCATTTCTCGCATTTGCTCATTTATCACCTGTCTCTGAGTCTCTGGTAATCGATAGGCCTTTTGGTTTATTGGGGCCTGATCTTGTATTAATGGAATGTTATGGGTGATAGTGTTTGTATATGTAAGCTTATCACCTTTAAGGTAAAAGATATCATTGTACTCATAACAGAGTTCGGATATTGAAGCTTTTTCTTCCGCGTTTAAAGTTTCATCCAGGTTGAGCTCTTGATCTAACCTGATGAGTCGCGGGATATTTCTGGGATCTTCCTGATCCGCAAACAACTATCTTACATGTTGTAAAATAGCTCTATTTTCCGAAAAGTTCGTATTTTTCTCCTTGCTGTGTTTATCTTCCTTTTTACTTATACTTCTATTGTCTGATGGCAGGGGATGCGCTTCCTGCTGTTCGAGTGGTGGAGTACTATGTTGTACTGGTATTTTTGTGGGTATAGAGTACTCGCACGCATTGGCACCTTGGTTTATGGGCCGTGATAAATTGGTATTTTTAACTATATTTGATGGTGGAGCCAACATTGCCTTTAATGAGGTCTTACGGATCTCGCACGCATCTTTTGTAGGATTCTGGGGTCTCATTTGATTCTTAATATTAACTTTTTTAGGTGGTGGAGTCGGAGTCGGAGTCTTTTTGATATCACACGCACCTTTACTTGGGCTCTTATGCCTTGTAATTATCTTAAGTCTAGGTATATTGGATGGAGGAGTCAGCTGCATTTGGCGTATCGGCTGCTTTACCTCTCTCGCATCCCACATTGGGCTCTGAGGCCTTAACAATTTTTTAAGATTTTCTATATTGTACGGTGGAGTCTGCCTTGCCCCTGCTCGGGTCTTACTGGGCTCACACGCGTCACTTATTTCGGTTCCTAGTTGAGATAAGAACTTGTATTTAGGAATTTTAGAACTTGAAGTCTTGTTTGGCTTGGGCTCGGATACGGGAAGCTCACTGCTGTTTATGTTGCTCGTTTCCGATGCATTCGGCTTGAGAACGTTTTGTATATATGCGGCTTCTCCTACTGAGATGACGCCGTAGTCATGGATAGGTAGCAATTGTACCAATAAACTGGAGATGACTACTTGAGAATTGTTACTGTTGAGTATGGCTACTTGCACTGTTTCTTTCCCAGTGGGGAGTAAAATGTTGGCCAGGAAGACTCCATCGTCTATCTCTTTTGATAGACAGAGCATTTCTTCCTTCACTCGCAACGGGACCGTGGTGATCATTTGTGACCTAGCAGGTATGCATATTGGTTCTTCTAAGGTAACCAAATGCTGCCTCATTTCGCTGGTCTCTTGATCACCCAGACAGCTCTTTTCGCATTCCAGTGGCTCTTTTTGACCCTGGCAGCCAGCATTACTCTTTTGAGTTGCCTTGGAGACACTGCAGGTAGATAGCTTAACCTGTTTAGGCTCCATCTTTTCTGCCAGTGATCTCACTTCGGCTGCTTTTCTGGAGTACAGCTTGTCCGTTTTATATGACAAGGGCACAGTAAACTCTTCGGAGTTGGTTTCCGTACAAGGAAACTTAAGTGCTTTATTTGGGCCTTCAACATTACAATTGTTTGATAGGAAATCGTTTCCTAATAGGCCGTCATTGGAAAGACCTGGCAAGTTTTGTACTACTTGAAACTTGCAGGGAATTTTATTTTTGAAATTGAAGTTACCTTTGCAATTTCCCAGTGTCTTTCCAGTTCCAAAGGGGGTCTGTAGAGTGCATGCCTCACTTGAATTAATTAGTTTGAGGTCTTTAATCGCTTTCTTCTTTATAATTCTGACCTCAGCGCCAGTGTCCACTACTATTTTTGTTTGGCCGTTAAGGCTTATGTCCAGTGGAAGTTTCACTGTAGGGACACCGTATTCGTGCGCTTGAGGCGACCCTTTTAAACTTTTAGTTGGGTTTATAGTCGAGCCGGGGAGTTTTGGGTCGACTGCATGTCGTTTCCCTGACTCCGAGCTTCCCACTTTTTCTTTTGCCTGCAGTTTTCATCTGCGTGTCCACGGCGACCACAAAAATTACACTTGAGTCTTATGTTAAAGACCTGGAGACCTTTTGTGTTATGCTGCTCTGTTGGTGGTCTGCTGGGGAGGCGTTTAGGAACATTTTGTTGAGACTGAGTGAAGTCCTGGTGTGTCTGTCTATTTGTTCTGCAATCACGAACGTCGTGTCCATATTTTTTGCAGTTCGAGCAGAAAGGGGTGTTTTGTGCTTTAGGCAATATGTGTATGTATGACCCTTTCACTGACAGTAACTACACGTGATGTTAAGGATCAGTGCATCTGTGTCCGATCTTTTAGTTTCAGAGTATACAGGTACTCGGTGGCGTGGCTGTGATATTGTGTTATTTGAGTGGCGTGAGAAATGGTTTGGGTTCGGTGCTCGAGGTGATGCGAACATAGGTGTTGATGGCATTTGATAATACGGGGATCTGTAGAACGCTCTCACTCGTAATTCTGGGTCTACTGGAGCCACTGGAGGAGCTTGTGCCAGAGGACTCTGAACGAATGTAGCACTTTGCTGTAGTTTCTCCATGTCCAGGGCTTTTTGTATGAGAGATTCTATATCGCCTTCTCCTTGCGTGAGTAAATATTGACACAAATGTGGATTAGTTACTCCACTTTTGAGAGCATTTTTGGCGAAGTCCATCAGCTGTGTTTTCACAGTCGGAACTGCCTCAGCTCCGTACTTTTGTGTCGCAGCCTCATTGCAGATCGTCAACAGCTGCTTCAACCTTCTAGCAAAAGCAGTGAGAGATTCCAATGGGTTCTGTCGTGTGATGATCAATCTGTTCACCAATTCCTGATACGTCTCACGGGGAAGGTATGTCTTGTTTAAACGTTCCTCTACCTCAGTGAATGAAGTAGGGACGTCTGAAGCGAATAGCCGATATGCATCACCTCTTAATCTTGTGGGGAGAACCTGAAGGAAAGCCACCTTTTCTTCATCAGTAAGGCACTGCATAGTTTGCTTGCAGCAGCCGATGAAGGTCTGTAGCTCACGTCCCATTTGTGGGGTACTTTCACCCGAAAATAAAGGGACGAGCTGAGCCGTCAATTTTGCAACTTTGGCGTAGTACACCATGTTTTGTAGCCTTTTGGCTGAATATTTAAATTTAGGTGGACTAATGGGACTACCTTCTGGACTGGTTTCCGTTAAGGATTCTTCCAGCCAATCTATTAAAAGGTCCTCTGGTGTAGGTGAAGTGATAGACTTCACTAACACAACCACTTTCTTTTGGGCCTTCACTTAACTTATCACTTTTATTTAGTTCTAAATTATTCTCACTTTTATTCTTATCTAATTCGAGGGAGCGCTGAGATTCAGTTAGCTTATTTAACTCTTCGCGAAATCGAACTGTATTTTCCTTTAAAGCCTGGATTTGTGCAAGCCTATTTTCACGGGTTTGACTTAATTTTCTACTCAGTGAATCACACTGGGTGATAGCTAGCGTGCCTGAATCTTGCGCTCTCTCATACAATCTATCTAAGAACTTATTAAGACTTACTTGTGTAGTGGGACCTGACAATATAGTTCCACTTCGGAGTCGAGGTCCTGTTGGAGTTGGTGTTGGTTGTTGATCCGCAGCTGATGATGTACCTGTCCGGAGGTGCGTAGGGGCTGATCCCGCGTCGGCCAAAGGTGGAGGATTTGTCCTCTTTGCTGCTTCTGGTTCCTGTTGGACTGGATTAGATCGGTTGCTTTCTGATATGTATTGTCGGTTGAAAGGGGGGCTCCGGCCTACTTATTTCCCTTTGATGTAGTTTGGAGGGGGTTTCCCTAACCGTCTTCGTATTCCCTCTGAGTACTTTTGTCCGCTGCCGTCTGATTTATTTGCTGCCGGGGGGGCCTTGAGCCGCCTTACCCTGGGGTTAGTTGAAAGGGAAGCTATTAAAGCCACCTTCGAATTCCCCTTCAACTCTGGATCGAAGTCGTCTAATGAGCGAGCTGACTGCTGTTTTTCTCGGCACTTCGGGATTTCGTATTCGTCCTTCTGGTTGCCTTTTTGTAGTCTTGATTTCCCTCGGTGGTGCTTGTGCACTGACTGGGGTGAACGCGTGCTCGCCTGGAGCAGAGGCGCCTACAGATGAAATCTACCCGAGTGTTGGGGGTGACTTGGCTTGAATAGCGTCGTCAAAGTTTACCCTTTTTGTTCGCAGTATCAAGGAATTTAAGCTTTTGATTATTTAGCGAGATCAAGCTACCTTGATCCTACCGGCTGCGCCAATTTGTTGCGTATTATCGGGCACCTTTTAACGTAACCACTTTACACCGATTCCTGTTGTCACACCTCAAGTCGATTTCGTATCTTTTAGTTGCGGGGCGTAGGCTTTTTGTAAATAAAACACCTTTCAGCAACTTTAAACTTATTTCGGTATCTTTATTCACTACCACTTACGTAGGTATACTCGTACATGAATTTTATTTTTGCACATTCCAATATTTTCGCTTATTCCTTTTTCCTTTATCTAATCCACTAATTCACTTACTATAATTTTCAACCAAAGTTCTGCCGGCCAGTTTTTCGTTTATCAACTCAATTGATCATCAATCACTTGATTTCCGACAAACCATTACCGTATCAAAGAACTTGTCACTTTCGACAAAAAATCACGACGCGATCGATCTGAGCTTTCGAGATTAACCATAAACTAGCTACAGTGGTTATTACACGGTTTTACCTTCACCGATCCGAGTATTCCTTTATATACTAGTTACTTTCTGTTTTGTTCTACACATAGGTTATTTAACAACGGACTAATAAATTTGGGGAAACTGATTTCTCTAGAACGAGATCAGCGAGGCGTTTTAAAAACGAACTCTCTTTCGACTTTTAATTTTTCATTAATTAAGTCGCGGCAGTCAGGATAGGAAAATGCTTAATTAGCATTCCTATCCTGAGAAAATATATTATCGTTGGGCATGTTTAATCATGCCCACAAAAATTTCTAGCCGGACGGAGGTGAAACCCGATACTTTCATAAATATCGAGCCACCAACCCGTCGTCTTATCGTTTCTTACATTGTTGCGCAGTTGAATTCTCGCGTCGCTTTTATCTTTTTATTACTTTGTTGCGCGATTGAATTTATATTTTATGCTGAAAAATCTTACTGAGGGTAAGATTTGTCATGGAATTCGACTTTATTTGTCGCCTTTTTCAAGTGGGCCATGCAAAGAAATTGCTGATGCAACTTTCTTTGCGTGTGAATAGATAAGCTGGTCACGTTGTTAAGTGTGACTAGCTTATGGGACCCTTTTCATGACTTGATTTTAATTTTCTTTGAATTTATTTTAAAGGTTTTAGGTTTTTTAGGTAATTTTGATTGTTTTAGGGCCTGATGTTGTGTATACGACAACTATAAGCAAAATAAAAGAATCTACAATTGGCAAGGCATGTTCAAAGAAATTAGAGACTACATCAAGAAGTGTCCTTCTTGCCAGAAAAATAAGTGAGCAAAAACAAAAGAATGCCTATGAAAATAACCACAACTAGTAATCAACCCTTTGAAAAAATATTCTTAGGTATAGTAGGACCATTACCCACTAGTTATTTGGATAACAAATATATACTTACGTTCCAAGATGATCTGACGAAATTTTCAGATGCCACACCTTTACGAAATGCCGAAGCGCACACTGTAGTAGAACAATTTACGAAACAAATCATATGTAAACACGATCTACCTGAAACGACCTTAACTGATCAAGGAACCAATTTCTTAAGTTCTACATTTAATGAAGTATGTAAACTACTGAAAATTCATAAGCTACAAATAACACCTTATCACCCAGAAACAAACGGAGCTTTAGAACGAAAACACCGAACCTTAGCTGAATATCTTCGACACTATGTGTCAACAGATCCACTTACACGGGATACTTGGATTCCCTACGCTATGTTCGTTTACAACAATTCCGTTCATTCAAGCACAGGCTACACGCCGCATTAGTTATTATTTGGATTCCATGCCGAAATCCCAGCGTCATTAAAAAAAGATCCTGAAGTTGCGTATAATTGCGACAATTATGCCAGCGAACTAAAAGCCAGACTTCAACATTCTCATAAAATTCCTATGGAAAATCTTATAAGAAATAAAGAAAAACCCAAGACATATTATGACCAATCAACCAAACCCAAAAATTTTGTAATAGGCGATAAAGTCTTAATTAAAAATCATACCCAAAAAATAACTTATCACCGCTATATTAGAGACTCCTTCGTCCGAGAATTCTATCGTCAGAATTAAAATCAAAAACAAACGAATTCATAATAACCATTTGAAGTTATTCATCGACTAATCACGAACTATTCATCCATTTTTTCCATAGGTCAGGATGATCGGATCAATTATATTCTTCGCATTATTATGCACAACGACGAGCGCTACAAACGTGACGATTTTCGATTCTACCCCGGGTATATATTTTGAAGAATTCGAAACAGTTCATCTGAACAGTAACTCATGGAAGTTAGTAACGTATTATAATTTGGATAATATTTACATAGAACTAGATTAATTGAGGATCCAACCAGCAATATAGAAAATCTCTGTCTTAGTATAATTAACAAATCACATTCAAACCACTGTGAAGCCCAGATTAATATACAAAAGGTGTTGTTGAGTGAAATAGATCAGCTTGACGAAATCCTAAAACCAAAACACTTAAGGTCACGTGGCGCTTTGTTAAATATTGTCGGAAGTATAAGCAAAAATTTGTTCGGAACGTTGTACGAAGAAGATGCCAAGCACTACGACGAAGAAATAGAACTCCTAAAAGTAAACGAAGATCATCTTTTGGAATTATTAAAGTCTCAAACCCTAATTGTTGACAAAACTGTCAACGTGTTCAATAAAACCTCAACCCAAATCCAAAAAGAATTCGGAAATATAAAAAGGAAACTAGCTAAAATCTCTCAAGTCGTCAATAATTTAACCTTTCAAATAAATGATAACCTCATAGAATTAGAACTAAAAAATTCTATTTGCATTACAACACTCTCCCTTATGAGATACCAAAACACACAAAAGGCTATTTTGGAAATGCTGCTTGACATTAAACATGGAACATCACATCCCCTTACAATAACTCCATATCAACTCGAACATACCCTTACCATCATTACGAAAAATCTTCCATCAGGAACGACATTACCTGTCCCTGATACACCAAACTTACTCATTGAGTTGTATAGAGTTAGCCAAACGAGTACTAATAAAATAAACAATCAAATTATTATTGAAGCTAAAATTCCTCTACCTTCAAGTACTCAATTCCAAGCTTATAAAATTATACCATTCCCGTTTCCATTGCTGTGAACGACTCCTTCGTTTATGTCAAAACCACTACCGAATTTCTATTAGTCACTCTGAACCGAGAAAAACACTATCCTATGAATCACGAAGATTTTCATCAATGTTTACAAAATGTTCCTCTACATTATATATGTCAGACGACTCACCCTATCTTCACTTTAGATAATATATGCAATGGCGAAAGAAAACCACTAACCTTAAAAGGTACCGGAATTTTAGAAATTCGACCCACCTGCTATATTCGAAGCGACTTTCAAACACTCTACGGAAATTCTGAAGGAACAACAACACTTGATAAATTTTATTTCCCGTCTATTACTCTAACTAATATCACATCCTTGATGGACAGAATTAATCCAAAAATACCACAAGAGATTACGATAAGAAACAATAATCATCAAGAGCTTTTTGAAATCAGCGAGGACATTAAATCTCTTAAAAGTAAAGAAAAAACTAAATTAAAAAACATCACCCCACATGACGTTCATCATTATTTACTCATATACTGTTTAGTAGCAATAGCTTCGATTATTATTATATTGAGAATGATTAAGAACTATATTAAGAAAAAACCTGCAACATTAAAAACCACTGAAAACGAAGTAAGCCAAGCTAATGTTGAAGTAGAATCCTCATCTAGGAATATACCTTTAATTAGAACTGTTAATTAATAAAAAAAAAAAAAATGAATTGAAAAAAAATTTTCATTTAAATTTCTTTTCTTCTAGTAGTATAAGTCAAGTCACATACCTTTTTCCAATATATATATATGTACATATTTAAGTATCTCAACTAATAAGAAAAACTAATACACATAATTGTTTTTTTTTTGTATCAAATATACTTAGGGTTATATAATAAGGTATTATAGTCATAACGTAAAAAAAAAAACAAAAAGACAATGTCAGTACATACATGCATATATCACTTACCTAACAAAAATTATAATTATAGTATGCCTATATTTAGATTATAATTTACCAAAAAAAAAAGGATAAGACTATATAACTCTAATCAAATATTGTAACCTTTTACGGCGGAGCTTCAACATCCATTCCAATAAAAATTTTCTAATTCTTTTCAAGAAATACAAAATTTCTCTTTTGGAGGGAAGGTGTCATGAATCCACATCACCTTCTTCAGGTTCATAACTCCCTAATTACCTGAATGCTATATCTATGCATTAATTATTATTCACAAAAACCTAAAAATAAATCTTAAACCAATTTCATATAGAAAAATTACTCTTCTCATATACAAAAAACCTTCACCCATCACAGTCAGGAACAGGTGTCATGTCACAACATTCTTCGGGGCACCCGCAAGACAATAAAATAAACACGTCACCGCGAAGTAGCTACCGTTCACCAGAACGAACACATGATATACGATCCCTTCTGAGTACTGACCGTCGGGCTAGCACTCTTATGTAATTATATTGTTGTTTATCATTTTCCACATGCTACTGGTGGCCCTGAAAATTGTCTCTGATTGTTTTTGTCATTTTTAATTGTATTTGTGATATCCCAATTGTTGACCGATTTTTGAAATTCGAGCGTTTCCGTTCAAGACGAAAAGCCAATTTTCAATTATTTTTCCGATTTTTGTTATTTGAGCGTTTCCGTTTAACAAAAATCAGAATTGTGATATTCAGTTGTATATTCGATTATATGCATGCATATGGAATTGCCTATCCGACAATTCCCACCAAATAGGGAAATGCAAAATCGACCAATTCTGATTGGTTAAGCAATTGGTTCGATTTTGAATAAATAACCTGTTGAAGCGAAGTCGAAGAAGAGAAGTTTTCCTAAGTTCAACCTGGAGAGTCCCCCTACCCAAGGTAAGGCCTCCAGTGTTTAAAGTGTCAAAAGAGTTCTAGCGTAAAATCCAGTATTTATCTGTGTAATTAAAGAAAGTCTTTGTAAAGTCTAGTATTTTTCAGGATAATAAAAGAAAGTTTTTTGTAACCAAGTAAAAGGAACCTTTTGTGATTAACTGTGCAGCCCACAACTTCCTGAGTTTTTACTGAAAGCAAGTATTGGTACTATACCGAGTAAGGCTAGCGCAACAACAAGGAAAATAAGTTTCACTGCAAGAGGCGTGTAACAAAACTGGTGGCAGCGGTGCAGATTTTGTAAAGGTTTGTAAGACCTATAAAACACCAACCACAAATCTCGAGCAACATTTAATGTGCTGACCAGGAAAAATTCCCCCGATTGGTGGGAGCGACTCCATAGAACATATAAACCTCCACCTAGAGGAAGAAGATTTCCCTGAAGTCGTGTTGTTATGGTACTATACAGAGTAAGGCTAGCGCAACAACAAGGAAAATAAGTTATTCTCCAAGTGGCGTGTAACACCCTCCACGAGTTTTCACCGAACGTGGGGCCTGGGTATAAAATAGTGGAGGTACCCAAAAATGAAATCTATTTGCCTGTGAACACCAAACGCATAAGTTCTCTAACATTGAAGCTCCTTGACCAAGATGGTGACTTAATCAACTTCAGAGGAGAGACTATAATCATGAGCTTACATTTGAAGCCACAGTATGTTGATATAAAATAATAATAAATACGAGTTCGGAGCAAACAAGATCATTAGTCAGCGGACAACCTTGAAGCGTTCGCGACCTACTTACATTAACACCTGCAAATACAGCATATTTACAATCGATAGGTTTAACGCTGAAACAATGAATAAAGGAATACTAGATATTGCACCAGACGCTCGCTTTGATAACAGTGTTACTAAATTTGAACATCACTCCTATTCACCATTTCTAACATCACCTAAAAACAACGATGAGATCCGTATCTCTGTACAACATCAGGACTTGGATCTTCTTCCCAGCAGTAGTTGTATTTACATTGAGGGGTCGCTAACAAAGCTGGATGGAACCGTTTCAGCAACCGCAAAATTAGGTAACAACGCTCTACCATTTCTTTTTGAGCAAATACGCTATGAATTGAATGTAGTGGAAATCGATCGTATAAGGTATCTTGGGATTGCGACAACATTAAAAAACTACGTATCTCTAAATGCAAATGCAAGCAGGGTACTACTCAACGGCAGTTGGTCACCACATTCATCCGTTAAACCAGGCAATGGACTGTTTAAATATTGTGTACCTCTGAAATAATTATTGGGATTCGCTGAAGATTACAAGAAAATTCTTATAAATTCCAAACATGAACTCATATTGATCCGGAGCAGGATAGACGATAATGCCATTATATCAGCCACAGATGTGGTGAAAATTGAAATTACCAAACTTCAATGGAGCATTCCGCATGTTACAGTATCCGATGAAGCAAATCTGCAACTATTTAAAATTATCGGGAGAGGTCGCCCGATACAAATACCATTCCGTACCTGGGACATATATGAGTATCCAATACTACCGGAATCCACGCATCAAACCTGGTCAGTTAAGACTTCCACTCATTTCAAGACATCTGAAAATATACCGGCTAATACAACAGCATATTGCCTGCTTCTACACGATCGAATAGTGGAATATAATCCGCGAACAAGTGAAGTTAGAAAGTTAAATTAAGAAGATGACTGTCATCGTAGTCATCCAAGGATTCAAAACAAACCTCAATGAATTTATCACTAAAGAACTGACAATTTTAACCAATGAAAACCAGATGCAGCACTTTATATTTCAACCCCCGTCCAGATACAAAGATTTGACTTCAGCAAAAAAGAGATAAGTAAAATGGCTGGGATGATGGCTGCATACCATATCACAAGCTGTACACTATAGTTAAACCACTGCTTCGAAACAAAATCGTATATGTAAAGGGAGCTGAAAAAGTTCATTGGATGCAGAAGATAGTTGGAGAGGGTGAAATCATTATCATCGTCGAAGATGAATACAACTGTGGAAAACTAATAGAGATTAACACAAATGCACCATCTTGTCAAGTTCATATTGGACAATGTGCTATAAGAAATACTTTTATTACAAAAGAAATTTTATTGAAAATAAAAACAAATGTTTAGAAAACATAAGACTTTTCTATACACATACCCCAGAACCCACACTGACATCTTCTAGAATCTGTTCATGGTGATGTCATGTTGTGAAATTCCAATGATGCAGATATCTACAAATTCCCTGTTAAGAAAACTTATTTAGGTGCAAGATTTGAAAACAGCAAAATCATGATGACGTCACGCAGATATCTAGAACTCTCCCGCTAATAAAAGAAAACAGCAAAATCAAGGCATGCTGGTAGTTCCGGCTAAGGCCGCTAGGGAACCTTACTCAATCAATGGCGTTTGCGCCCGAACAAATGTCGCAAATATCTCGAAAACCAAAGCCGGTAGAGGATTTCTGTAGAAAATTTCGTTCCCCCTCCCACCCCACACCGCCTAGAATCCATTGCCATGAACAAAAAATAACTTGAATTATTAATACGCTAATATCTCGAAAACCAAAGCCCGTAGAGGATGTGATAAACCTTTAATTACGATTGCTTGGTTTATCAAATTAAATGCATGAAGAGCAGCCTATGGTCTTTACTCTTAACGTGATTTAATTGGAGCAGCTATTAAATCGTTAACTCCAGTGATGTATAAGGGGAGCAGCTAGATAGCAGAGCTCCACCTGAATTGAAACAGATGAGCGATTTTGTGATAATCGTTCTATCTTTAATTTCCTTAGCTTATTTATACAACTTAAAATTAGCTTAGGATAACAATAATTACTATTTTGATTACTTACTTTATTATTATTACCTCATCGAAGCCCTCATGTTGAATCGCGGTCAGTGATCCATATTTCGTCACTTCTTGTTGCTGGCGCGCTACTTTAGTGGGTCGCGTTAATAGATTTAGTTTGTTTAAGTTGATGCGATTGTGTATTGGGTAAAGGTGACCTAGTCTCGCATTTCTTTATGTATGACAAGTGTCGGAAGCATTTTAATTTTATGAGTACTCATTCTGCTTGGCCAATAAGTATGTTATAACATTATGAATGCAGGTAGGTATGTATGCAGATATGTCGGTAGGTAGGTAGATATTTATGTATGTAGGTAGGTGTGTTTATATGTAGGTATGTTTATATGTAGGTATGCAGGTATGTTTATATGTAGGTATGTTTATATGTAGGTATGTAAGTATGCCGCACCCTCCCCCTATAGAGACAAAAAAAGTTGGTTTTTTTAAAAACAATCATGAGGCCTTCGTGTTTTTATAATGAGCTAAACATTTTTTTTTTTTTTTAATTATGGAATAAGTGAATTAAATTATGGAATAGTGAACATTTAAATTATCAGTTGTTTAGAATCTACTTACAGTACATATATGTTACGTTTATATACATATATATTTTCTATATCTATCTTTACATCGATGAGATAATTTTCATTGACGTTTGTAATTAATTGAGTTAATTGTATTTTGTTAAAAAAATTTTAGTTACATTTTGTATAATTTCCGTTAATGTTTTTAATTATAATTTTCAATTCATATAATTTTCTTTTTAATAATATTTATTAATCGTATCTGTTCCTTTGACTATGTACGTTTACGTTATATAATGGGCGTAATTTCTTTTGTTATTTTCGAACAAAATTTTATATTTCAATAATTAGTGGCCGTTAACCTTATTTTATCATTATTTCTAATGGCCTTAGTTTAGTTGTTTATTCATTTCTCGTATATATATTTTTATTTCTTGTACTTTTAATGTTTCTTTATTTTTATCTTCTTTCTTTAAATGCGGCTATATTAATTAAATTATTTATTTGGCTTTCTGCAGAGCGCGTCAGACTCTTGGTCTGATATTTTTAATTAATGTCAATCTCCAATCTTTCGATTTTCCTGCTCTAGTGCGGGTTCTACTCATTGGTTGACCTCCAATATTTCGATTTCTTGCTCTAATGCAAGTTCTACTCATTGGTTTACTTCTATTTTTATATACCGCTCCAATATTTCGATTTTCTTGCTCTAATGGAAGTTCTACTCATTGGTTTATCATTCTATATTTTTTATTTATTTTGTGCACATTTCTTATGTTTACTTCTTTTAGAGTTTCAGATATTATTTTTTTTTCTGGCAAGTTAGTATCCTTCTTTCGGAATAGTACCTCTTTAACGCACAGTTGATCAGACTGGGTGGATGTTGGCATTTTTCCATTATCGAGCTTTATTTTCATCGAAATTTAGCAGTAATTTTCTTACAAATGTTGTAGCATGTTTTCAAAGACGTACCCAATAATCTTTGAATTACACGTTTTTGTTAGGAGAATTACTGCATATTTTCGATGCTATTAGTCTTCCATAGTATGATGTTTTGTTAAATATTTTTGTTCGTTTTGTTGCCCTTGTTGTTTCTTCAAAGTTTGCTTCCGTTATATAACGCTTACAGTTTGTAGTACATTAATATGACATTAGTTTCATTAAACTTGTTATTTATGTACACAGCGTTTGTTGTAATTTTTTTTTTGAATTATAACGTCTAATAGCGTAATATTACGTGTTGAAATGGTATTTATTCTATAAAATTCAGATTTTTTTTCAATATTATAAAAAATTATTAACACATTTATATTATCTTATCAGTAGTTTTACTAATTAAGTTTCTATAGTTTATTTAGAATTATTAATAATTATTATTTATTTTTCTTTTTATTATATTTAATTATTATCCTGAGTACCTGTTCTTAATTTATTTTTCCATTGAACGTTATCCATTAGATGATTGATTTCGATATGTTTTCTAAGATCACCCATATTATCAGAGACATGCATGCATTTGTTGCATTTGTGCATTAATTTCTCTGTTAATGTTGCTCTTATTTTTGGTCTCTTTCCTATAGTTGAAGTCGAATCGTGCCGTTCATCTATATGATGATTTATTTCCGTATGTTCATTCAGTAATTCTATTGCATCCGCTATAAACTGGCATTATAAACAATGATACAGACTTTCGATCAGCTTAAATTTCTTCGCGTTGCTATTACTAGTACTGCTATGAGACCTAACATTCTCAGTTGAGTGCGATCTTTTCAAATATCTATCATTCTTTATAGTATTCTCAAACGGTATTACTTTGGAATATTTTTCGTCAATCATCATGGATTCATGGTATATTTTTCGTCAATCATCATGTATATTTTCAAATGTTTTGCCATATTTTCTTTTTAGGCACAGAGAATTTAAAAAACAAATTTATTTAATAAATATTAGGCGGTTTTCAGAGTTTAAATTATTTTAATAGTAGTATAATAAGCTTTTGCGAACGAAACTAATGAGAAGAAAAATTTAAACTTTTAATTCTTCATTCGAATGTCTTTTTCTTAAACTCCTCTTATGGTCTTTGTAAAGAACGTAAATGATTTGGACCAGTTTGACAATTTCTATTATTAGCAACAGTGTTACTATGTGGATACTCTGCACTTTTACTGTATCATCGATAACGAAATTATTAACAATTTCTCCGTTATTATCCGCGTTCTTTGATTGTGTTTTACCCATTTTTTTTTAACTGGTTTACTACAAAGATGTATTGTGATAATTTATTATTTACTTAATTTTATTACGTTTAGCTATTTGCCTTATACGTACTCGCCGGATCATATAAAAAAGTTAAATTAAATTATTTATCTATCTAATTTTTATTGTCTAATTATATCCCGTACTGCAAATCTCGAACTAATTTGTAATCATTTCGCACTTCTGGTTCAGCTTCTGATGTTCGGTCTCCAAGATATAAATTATTTTAGTTTCTTTTTTTTTATATCAGGATTTCTTTAGAATTCTCATAATCTGCGTCTTGTGTAGCGTCGATTTTATGATGTCAGAAGGAATTATTCTTTAATTGGCTCTCCAAGTAGTATTTTGATTAATTTTTCATCGTTATTATTTTTGTCCAATTGTTCTTCTCGAAGATTGTAATAGCGTGAATGGTACTAAATCACGGTTTTCTAGAAGATTATCGGTTCGTCGTAGTGTGCACGCTATGAAAACACTGTCTTTACAGATGCTACAATGTCACACTTGCTTCGAAAATTTTCTAATCTTATCCTGAAGATTGTCGATTCGATGTCACGGTCTACAGGAATACGGCACGTTCTAGAGATGAAATTGTCCGAAGATTGAAACTTGTCACGCTCTTCTTGAAGATTGTAGGTTCGTCGTAGCGTAAATGTTACAAAATCAGTTTTGTTGAAGACTGTAGATTCGATGTAGCTACGATGTCACGGTCGCCATGTGATAAACCTTTAATCACGTTTGCTTGGTTTATCAAATTAAATGCACGAAGAGCAGCCTATGGGCCTTACTCTTAACGTGATTTAATTGGAGCAGCTATTAAATCGTTAACTCCAGTGATGTATAAGGGGAGCAGCTAGATAGCAGAGATCCACCTGAATTGAAACACGATTAGCGATCTTCTTATAATCGTTCTAACTTTAATTTCCTTAGCTTATTTATACAACTTAAAATTAGCTTAGGATAACAATAATTACTATTGTGATTACTTACTTTATTATTATTACCGCATCGAAGCCCTCATGTTGAATCGCGGTCAGTGATCGATATTTCGTCACTGCTTGTTGCTGGCGCGCTACTTTAGTGGGTCGCGTTAACAGATTTAGTTTGTTTATGTTGATGCGATTGTGTATTGGGTAAGGGTGACCTTGTCTCGCATTTCTTTATGTATGACAAGTGTCGGAAGCATTTTACTGTTATGAGTACTCATTGTGCTTGGCCAATAAGTATGTCATAACATTATGAATGCAGATAGGTATGTATGTAGATATGTAGGTAGGTAGGTAGATATTTATGTATGTAGGTAGGTGTGTTTATATGTAGGTATGTTCATATGCAGGTATGTAGGTATGTTCATATGTAGATATGTACATATGTTTATTTATTTAGTTTGGACTCAAACCACCTAGCGACGGTGGCGCCATCTGTGGAGAAATCCTGGAAGCTAAAACAGTGGTCCAGAAACGCCATAGCGTAACTAGTATGCATTACTACGGTAAGGCGAATAGGTCGGCTGTGCAACCATTAGTTTTATGTCTGAAATTTGTCAATTGAATCGAAATTGATCAGCTTGGCAGTATAAAGATATAAAAGAATAAATATTGAAGTTATAACTTGATGTGTAGCTAGCTTCATTTTCTTTATCCTCCTACTCTCCTGGAGCCTCCTTAACATGGAGGTCGACACTGAACAACATGACTGCTGCCCTCAGTATCATCTGGTGAATATGGGGCAATGCAGCTGAAGGCAGAACATCTGCGCCTTTACTAAGGTAAGGGTAAGTTGTTTAATGGTCCCTTCAGGACCGAGCGTGTGCTTCTTTTTTTTAGTTTTTGCTTGAAGGCACGAAACTTTTTTGTATATGGCTGGTGGCACAGAGGCAGGTTTTCGTGGAAATTACCCACACTCTCCGCCTATAGCCGAGGCGTGCTAACGTGCCGCCCTGCACTCAACGCTGTCCACCGAGTGATCTGTCAGCTCTTGCTGGCAGCCTGGACTTCACGTACAAGTCAGTCACTCTTTATACATCCATTACAAGTTCTTAACTCCCACATGGTTGATGTGCACCCCCCCCCTGACATACAATTTTTGTTTGTCTAGGTGTCTAGTATCCGCACATTTTGTTGATCAAGTTTCGAAAATACACATTGCATAATTGAGACCGTAACTCTTAATTTAATCCATATAATTTGTATACATGCTATGTATTTTTATTTTAAACTCTCTATAGTTCTTCTTCGTTCAACCTCTCCTTATGAGATGGTCACCTTGAATTAAATCTAATCTTATAATCTTTTCCTGTGAAATTTTAATTAATAAAACTAAGTGAATTGTAACCGCAGAGCCAACTAGCCAAATAAAACCTTAGGTGCGAACCTTCCCCCTTTACAGCGCAAGCCTAAGAAAGAAAAGCAATTAATCTACAGAACGGTGGGGAAACCCGTTCCAGGCTCCTTAAAACTGGGCAAACAATAAGAAGATCTAAAATAAATATGTGAATGCACTTTAACAAACCATAGCAAGATCTAAAATAAATAGTATCAATCACTTCCAACAGTATAAATAAACTTTAGCAAACCATAACTAGTACTAAAATAAATAGTAACCATCGTTTTCAGCAGTCTGAATAAACTTTAACAAACCATCACAAAACGATAACAATCGTCCCTACAGTGTAAATAAAGTTTAACTGTAACAAAATCTGAAATAAATTATAACAATCGCCCATATAGTGTACATAAACTTTAACAGTAACATGGTTTAAAATAAATAATAACAGCGGCTTAAAAATGTAAACCTGCATTTACAAATTAACTACCAATAAGTAAAAGTAATTAATGAACACCCTGCACTAGTGCAATCAACGTTCACGCCAAGTCGACTGAAAAGCTTTTCACGCACAGGCGAGGAGGATGCAGCCGAAAAGCCGGCAGGCATGGCAAGTTCATACTTACAATTTCCCTCTTCTACGAGTGATTTCGAAAAGGAAAGGGTACAGATTCTTAACGCGCGCAGCAAAAAGTATTAAAATTAAAAAAGTTGTATTAAGCCCGTGACAAGTATAAAATGAATCACATGGATTAAAAGCAAAGTATTAAAAACCAAAAGTGGTAGAGAAAGCATTGCTAGTGATTAGTTCTGTAAAGCAGGAAAAATTAGATAAAGGTAAGGAAGCCGCAAGTTGAAAGTTATCTGAGATAAGAGCACCAATCGAAAGGGAGCTCGAGAAAAGGAGAAATAACCAAAATACTAGAAAGGAATCTGGAAGCGAGCGGTGTCCTGATCCAAAGCTAATTAGCTTGTTAGTCTTGAGGAATAAAGTTTCGCAACCGAGCCAGAGAAGTTTAGTGCTTTCTTAGAATTAAAAAAAATCCTTTATTTTATATAGTTATAGTTGCGACATTTTTGTGGCTGCTTGGTGACGACGAGGTTGGCTCTCATGTCATAATAGTGTTTTTTTAAGGCTTATAGGTCTGTTGTCTTAGTTTAAACGTTTTATTTTAATAAAGAGGTTACCAGTGGTGATTAGAAACGGGTATTAATTTTATATACATACATATATATTCTTTTCAGGTTTCGTACTGCCTGAGCTATTCCTGTCTATGTTATTTTAAGGGATTTAAAACATCAAAGACTTTATTATCCTATTTACTTTCTATACACATTTTTTCCTTACTACCATAGACTTTCGAGACATTTAGTAAGCTTGCAAAGAAGCAACATTTGCATCTGATGAAATGCGTCACTGAATCTCGGTGTATTGTCCGTACGATTGAGAAGTCATAAGACTCTACTACATCATACAACTTCATACAATACCGTCTCCAGATAAGATTTGTAAGGCGATGATATTTAGAGAGTACAAATATCTTTCATTTATTTCTCGGCCTGCAAGGGTGTCACTAGGCATTTTATTGACCTCCGGTCTTTATACACTGAAATAAAAATTTCGAATATTTTAACTGTTTTATTAAGTCGACCTTATTTTGGAATAAGACATGTTTACATAACTGCAAAGTCTAGTCTCTCCGCTTTTAGTGTACTTAGTACACCTGCATATTATGTCGTAACCCTAGCCGTTAAACCATTATTAGCTCTTAACCGATTCCGGTCAAATATGATTTGTTCCCTTAGTAACTGCAAGCACTTGCTTTTAAAGTCATCTCAAAATTTCGCTATGGTGCCTGAAGGGTAACCTTACCCCTGTTCTGTCTAATGAGAACACTAAAAAAATATATGTATAAGGATGGGGACTATAATTAAGAACGCCGGTGAATGGTTAAAGTTAGTGGTTTATTATACACACACGTCACGTTTAATAACAAAATTCCAACTAAATTTAAGGTATTTTAACTACACTTCTATTACGTAAAAGGTATACTTAAACAATGTCACTAAATGACTAGGCTTCACTTACTTAAATTAATTCGCTTACTAACTAGATTTTACTTATGTCTCTAAATTCAATTTATATACGATAGAATCACAAATTGTGATAACTTTGGGGAATGACACCAAATGTACATATATATATATATATATACACTATATATACATATAAATATCATAAGAAATGGGATATGTGATATGAAATAAATTATCAATCGAAAATTGTACTCACCAATTTAATAATATGGAATCGACTTTATGGCGTTGATATATTGATAATTAGTGGTTATCTTGTTCCTGGAACAAGATACTTTACTCCAGTTGAGACCCAAAGCAAAGTTGTACGTTGATTAGTAGAATTCTTGTTCTATTTGTTTGCCGGAACAAGATAGTTCACTTCAGTCGAGACCAAAAGCCAAGTTATATTAGTAGTATATATTCTAGTCAGTACATATAATAAATATCTTTATGTCAGTCGGTACCCAAGATAAAGTTGTTATGTTAGTAAATTTTATTCCAGTCGGGACCCAGAATAAATATCTTTATCTCAGTCGTTACCCAAGATAAAGTAAATTTGTTAATAATCCGATGTTGTTACGACAAGCCAAGTCGATTCCAAACGATGCACAATCTATGATAGCTGGATGCAAAAAGAGATAGATTCAAGTTGGCCTGCACCAACACATTATTATAAAAAGCGCACGGGGCGAATAAGTTATTTTACATTGTGCATAGTGTAGCGGAAGCTACAAAATAATTTTTCTTTTTGTTAGTTATTGAAAATAGAATAAAATATAATTTTTTGTTTGTCAGAGTAATATTTTCCCTGACTGTAAAGAAAACAAAATATTCAATTTGACGTTTAAGGAACAACACTTTGAAGAAAAAACTTTGAACACAGATACACGCTACTGTATACATTTTGAGAAAATACACATCAAGACTTTTTGGAATGTATTGTTTTTAAAAATATAGAATTTGTATCAAGGATATTTTAGTATTAATTTAGACGCCAGAGGGCAAACTTGTAAGATATTATAAAATAAGCTTTTACTGTTACACTTTAAAAAAAAAATTTAAAAATATTTTAAAGCAATTAAAATAAAGAATAAATTTTAAATAAAAAAATTATTATCATTAAATAAAAATATTTTCAATTTTTATCCTATAAAAAATTTAGGATATACATATAGATAGATATGTATATATATTGTTACACAACTACTTGCCTGGCTAGTCACTTGTATAAGGTTGATTGCAAATGCCACGTCCATGAAGAAGAAAACCCTAAGTTATCCTAATGTCAGTTAGGATTTTTCTTTGCTTGAGGAGTGTGCAAACGTAATGGATGCCTTTCGCGTAAAGCTGTACGCGCTGAATGTCTAAGTTTCCAGGCAACCTGCAACAAACAGTGAATTAAACAAACGGATAATACGATCACCAAGTCTTCCCTTAAAACTCTGCTGGGAAAGTTGTTGCTTGAAGGATTTTTGCCAGGTGGGGTGGGCCCATCACTGAAAATTTTCTGCAATCTATTTTAATTCAAATAAATGCGGAAGTGAGTCTCCTTGCAGAAGTTATCACAGGCCTAGGTTTATTTCACACTCTTCAAAACGGAAAGTTCAATGTTCCCGGCGGAAAGTTAGATAATAGAGCACTACCAAACACAAATTATGCCTATTATGACATTTCGCGGAGTGTATGCGAAACTCCAAACTAACCCCTCCAATTCCGCGCGACACCTAGTTCGTCGCAAATGACTTGCGCAGGCCGATTTAATAAAGGGCAACCCACACGTAGCAGCAAGACGCATTGCATTAGACATGTGTTTAGATAGATAATGACAATAATGGCGTAAATGAACTATGAAGTATTCCTAACCGAAAAGTGAAATTAAAATTAGAACTTTGATAGTTGCAGAAAATAGAATTGAACGAAAATCTTAGCAGATATAGGGGCTTGGGATTGAATAAAAATGTGGCAAATATGGAAGGTTGGAATCAAATAGAAACTTTGACAAAGACAGAGATAAAAATTAAACGAAAGTTTTGACAGATATAGTAACGTGAAGTCAGTAAATAATTGCAACAATTGCTGAAACTTGGAAGCAAATGTTCTATGTTGATAAGTATAATAGAGGTCTAAACTAATTCAGCCGGTTGACGTTTCTCAAGTTTTAAATTGCACCAAGTCTACAAATATAAGAGAGGTCTAAACTAATTCATCCGTTTGACGTTTCTCAAGTTTTAAATTGCACCAGCTTGAAAAATATAAGAGAGGTCTAAACTAGTTCACCAGTCTGATGTTTCTCAAGTTTTAAATTGCACCAACTTCACAAATATAAGTGTTGGCATCTTCAGACTGAACGCGCCCAATTCAAGACGTGGACAGTGACAGGTTTGAGTCCAACTTCACATATTGTACGCGCCTCTTGTCGCCTTCACAGAAAGATATAATTTTAGTAATTTATGTAACCTTTTGTAATTAAATCATTAAGTATGTAGTTGGTCTTTAATTACGAAGTGGGTAACAAAAATGACGACGAGGATTTGGAAAAAAAAATAAAAAAAATATATATTTAATTGGAACAATTTCGAGAATTTTCATGCTCACTGCAAAATGGCGGAGATGGATAAATTGCTTCAGTTGATCGAACAACAACAGAAATTGTTGGAGATTCAACAACAAATGTTCCAAACACTTCAAACAATTAATTTTGACACTGTGACTTTGGGAAAAGGAACCGAATTTACAATGGATTCCTTAGCAAATAATATTACCGAATTTTTCTACGACCCAGATAATGGAGTAACGTTTCACGCATGGTTTTCCCGCTTTGAAGATTTATTCAAGGAGGATGGTGCTAAACTAGACGAAATGGCTAAAGTTAGATTTCTCGTGCGAAAGTTAAATCCACTGGTGCACGAGAAATATGTAAATTATATATTTCCAAAGCACAGTAGAGACCTTCAGTTCGACGAGACAATTGCAACGCTAACAAACATTTTTGGAATTCAGGAATCGCAGTTCATCATTCCATATCGATGCTTACAAACGTCAAAAGCAGGTTCGGATGATTATATTTCATTTGGGGCTAAAGTCAACAAAAATTGTGAAGACTTTAATTTGGCAAAACTAAGTTCAGATCAGTTCAAGTGTTTAGTTTTTGTTATTGGGCTGCAATCTTCAAAAGATGCGGACGTTAGAGCTTGACTTTAATAAAAGCTTGAAACTGAAACTGATGAGCCACTGACACTTGACAAATTGGTATCAAAAGCGCAACGTATCATCAATCAAGGCAAGACACAGCTTTGATTAGTCAAACTCCAAACAAGCCAAATGTTAACGCTATTTATGAAAAACAAAACAAGCGGATTCCCAATAATAAAAAGCGTCAATCAATCACTCAATTAGCGCGGTCAGCGTCATCAAGCATTGCTGACACTCCACGAACACCGTGTTGGGCATGCGGAGGCATTCATTTCATAGGTTATTGCTCATACTCAAGTCATAAATGTAATCAATGCAGTCAAGTTGGTCATAAGGACGGATATTGTGCTTGTTTTTTACGGAAAACTGCAACTACTTCAGATCAATCACAGAAGTTTGCCAGATCTAGAAAACAACACTCTTCTAATGATAACAAGAAGTCTATAGTCAACAATTTAGCTGTATTTGCCAATGTCAACAAAGTTCAATATCAACATAGGCGGCGGTATACAGTAGTTCAAGTCAACAATATTCCTGGTGGAAATGACATTGTTAATGGTTTGCTTCGATTGCAAATTGACACAGCATCAGATAGAACTCTTATCAGTCAACCCGTGTCGGAGGAGTTAGGGCGTCCTTTCACTACAGTGGATACCAAATTGCAAGCAAAAGGTGCATCTCACCATGGAATCAACATAATCGCACAGTTCCAATGCGATATTCAATTAAATGGGAAAGTTCATTCAGGTCAAATTTTTGTAACTAATGTTAGTAGCCTTAATGATCTAGGCGTTGACTTGTGTGATGCTTTCAATCTGTGGGAAAAACCTCTGAGCTCAATCTGTTACCAAATCAAATCAATGGACAGAGAAACAGAAATCGCAACCATCAAGCATCAATTTTCTGAGTTCTTCCTAGAGGTACCAGGAACTTGTACAAACGTCATTGTACATCTACACCTCAAAGACAACGCAAAGCCAGTGTTTCAACGGAAACGACCTGTAGCATATTCAGCGCAAATTTAAATTGAAAACGAGCTTCAGCGTCTGCAAAATATGGGTATAATATCACCAGTTGAATATTCAGACTGGGCAGCACCTATTGTTGCTGCGAAAAAATCAAACGGGGATATCAGGATTTGAGGGGATTACTCTACAGGGTTAAACGACGCATTACAACCACATCAGTATCCATTGCCTGTTCCAGCAGACATATTTGCTACATTGTCAAATAGCAAATTTTTCTCTCACATCGACTTATTCGACGCGACGCTTATCTTCAGATACCGGTCGATGAACAAACTAGAAAGCTACTAACTATCAGCACCCATAAGGGATTATTTTCATTCAATCGACTAGCACCAGGAGTTAGAGCTGCACCAGGGGCATTTCAACAGATTATGGATACAATGGTAGCTGCGTTGGTGGTGTTGCAGCTTACCTTGATGATATTTTGATAACAGGGGTTGACATGGAATCTCACATGCGAAATCTGGAAAAAGTTCTACAACGGCTACTTGACCACGGTTTCCCTGTAAAATTATCAAAATGTAAATTTCTATCACAGCAAATAAAGTATCTTGGTCATATTATCGACGTAGAGGGGCTACGGCCTGATCCGGATAACATCATTAAAATCAGGGAACTTCATGAACCAGAAAATATCACACAGCTGAGATCATTTCTTGGCACAGTAAACCATTATGGCAAATTCCTATCACAAATGCGAAAACTTAGAGCTCCATTAGATGAGCTTCTAAGGAAAAACGTAAAATTCAAATGGACATCTCAGTGTCAACACGCATTTGACAAATTTAAGGAGATCCTTTCATCAAACTTACTGTTGACTCATTTTGATCCAGAGTTACCAATCAAAGTAGCAGCAGATGCTTCTAACGATGGTATTGGAGCATACATTGCTCATACATTACGGAATGGTGCAGAAAAGGTCATCGTTCATGCGTCCAGATCACTCATGGATGCAGAGAAAAAGTACAGCCAGATTGAAAAGGGGGCCCTTGGTTTAATATTTGCCGTAACTAAGTTTCATCGGTTCGTATATGATAGAAAATTTAAACTCTTGACCGATCACAAACCCCTTGTGGCTGTGTTTGGTTCTAAAAAGGGCATACCAATATATACTGCGAATAGATTACAACGTTGGGCATTAACCTTGATGCTTTACGATTTCGACATCGAGTATGTCAACACAAAAGATTTTGGATGTGTTGATATGCTGTCACGACTTATCGAATCACATACAAAACCAGAAGAAGAGTATGTGATAGCCTGCACTCGCCTGGAAGAAACTATTGAAGAAGATCTCTATTCAGCAATCAGAGCATTCCCAGTCACATTTCGCATGATTCAACGAGAAACACAACGAAATAGAGTTCTTCGCACTGTCTTAAATTTATTATACAAGGCTGGCCTGCATCAATATCAAAGAAACATCCATTACATTCACAATTGATTTCATATTTCAATCGAAGGTAATCTTTATCAGCGGTTCAAGGATATGTCATGTTCAGCAATCGCATCGTTGTACCTGAAATCTTCAGAAAAAGGGTTCTTCGACAACTGCATCGTGGACATCCGGGTATAGAGCGCATGAAAGCTGTGGCAAGGAGTCATGCTTACTGGGAAAATATTGGCGATGACATCTATAAATATGTCAAAGAATGCCAAAGCTGTGCTAGTGTAGCAAAGTCACCTGTAAAAACAACACTTCATTCATGGCCTATAGCAATTTCACTAACGGAAAGATTACACATGGACATTGCCGGACCTTGTGGGGGTGGGAAATTTTATTTGGTAATAATTGACGTCTACTCAAAATGGCCCGAAATTTTCCAAATGAACAGAATTACATCGACTGACGTTATTGAAAATCTTCAAACTGTTTTCTCTCGATATGGGAATTGTCAACAACTTGTAACGGATAATGGCACACAATTTGTTAGTGCACAATTCTGTAAATTCATGGAATCTGGAGGGATAGAACATCTTAACAGCGCCGTATCACCCACAGTCGAACGGCCAAGCTGAACGATTTGTGGATACACTCAAACCTGCTCTGAGCAAACTTCAGCAGGAAGGAACGAGTATAGATTACTTCTAGACATTTCTTCAAACATACCGATAGACACCTACTAGGAACTTACCAAATTCTGTAACACCTGCAGAGATGTTTATTGGCAGAAAAATTGCAACAACCTTAGACCTACTTAAGCCTCGACAAAAAATTTCACCTAAAACAAATGTAAAGCAGAATAATCAGTTGAATCGCCGTCATGGAGCTAAATACCGTGAGTATAAACCTGGAGACTTGAGTAGTAAGGGTACCACCTCCCTATACTTTTTACATTACGTCCGATAGAGGCAACTGCCGCGATAATGCCACTTGTTGGTTTTCTGCAAGAGGGTTCCCACCGCCGATAAGAAGTTCTTGAGGAGGGAGTAGGATAGACACGTCCCTGTCGCAAGCATTGGGAGGTAAAAATAAAAAAGCTGAGTTGCCACCGAGTTGTGTTGTTGCAGGATGTTGGTTGGAAGGAGAGAGCTGGTGCTGTCTGTGGTAAGACGGTAGATGGATCCCTGTCGCAAGCATTGGGAGGTAAAAAAAAAAAAGCTGACTTGATACCGAGTTGTGTTGTTGCAGGATGTTGGTTGAAAGGAGAGAGCTGGTGCTGTCTGTGGTAAGGACGGTAGATGGGTCCCTGTCGCAAGCATTGGGGGCAAAAATAAAAAAAGCTGACTTGATACCGTGTTGTCTTGATGCCGGCTGTTGGTTGAAAGGAGAGAGCTGGTGCTGTCTGTGGCAAGGATGGGAGATGGCTACTGTTTTTGTACTATAGGCGGCTTACGTACAAGCATAGTAAAGTTTTATAAAATTGCACTACCAGGCAAGCAGATAACTAAAGCACAAAATCTTGCACCCATATGTAGCAAGCATGCATAGTTTAAACCTGTATCGCTGTCTTCATATCTTCAGCGGTTATCGTGCCTCTTTTTTTATATTCCGTTCATTTTTTTCTTCCACTCCAGACAAGCTTTGAACAGTTAGTCACACTTCTTCAACGTCATTTTTCCATATGAGTTTTAAAACTTGAACTTGACCGCGATGCGGTCACGAGTTGTTGTTTCTTTATGTATAGAATTTTAAGTCTACCTGAATTGAAACTGCGAGACATGTGGGTGACTTTATTTCCGGAATTTTTTTTGATGTAAAGGAAAAAAGATTAAGGAAAGATCGCAAAGAGCAGGTTCTGATGTTGCTTACGCAAGGGTTCTTGATTCTTGTGACGTTCAATACTGCCGGCGCGTATGATAATGAGCTGCAAAACAAGAATAGATCGGCGGCAGTCAGTGAACTTGATGTTGTGAAAGACACGAATGTGGGTGAAGGTGAGCTAAAAGAAACGGGTTGCTTGAGTAAAATAAAAAATCATTTCGGCTGAGATGCCTTTATTGAAGGTCAGTAAAGATAGACTGCGGAATATTGGATATGATTAGTGCGGGTGGATAATATGCCTTTCGATAAGGCGGCAGTGAGAAACGATGGGACTATTGAAATAAAAAGTCGAATTCGATAAAGATATTTTTATTTTTTGCTTTTTGTTTTTACAGTTTCAAATCGCTCGATAAAAATTTTGCATCTGTGTGAGTGACGAAGAATGGAACTTAAAATTAAACTACATTGCATAATGCGGGCCTTAAATCTGCATCGATCCAATCCGTAAGTGATCCACGGTCCCTTGCGTGCATTTTGATAGGCGTAACTCCATACATGTAAATATTTGACTTCAGGCAGGGTTTGGAATCTTACTTGTTTTTTCATACTTGATGTGCATAACGTTAGCATGCTCACACACACATACATATACACACGCATACGCACATGTATTTTTATACCTCCCGTGTAAACTGTTCGTAAAAATAGTAAATTTCACAACATAAGCCAGACAGAATTAACGCTCCAGCTAAAACTTTCAAAGTGTTTAAAGCCCACTTCGTGCATTCTTATGATGGTTGCGGGCTATTATACGGTCCATATACGTCCTTACCGTTGGCATAGATACAATTAGGTGAACGTCGAAAATGTTCGGCCTCAACATCTTCAGGACAATTTAATGCACTCATTTCCATGCAGCAAAAATAACATTTTGCTATGTCTTTCAGGTTGGTGTAAAAGAAGCCGCTCCTTGCTAGCTTGTGTGATTTCCTGTCATCCAAAGTTAAACTCTTAAATGTCTTTAACCGATCAGATTCACGCTTTAAGATCAGCATTGTGACTGCAATAAAAGCTGTTTATAAAACGTCTTTTATATTAATCCATGTGTTGTGCTTTTGCGGAAAACCAAGCCATTTCACATAAACTTTACCGCCTCGTCTTTTTAAAACTTTTTCTACAAGGTAAGTATCAGGATGTTTGACTGGAGATAGCTCGAGCTGGTAAAAGCCGCCCTGTATTATAACTCCCTGATAGTCTTCAAGAATGTAAGTTACTGGATAAGTGTTTTTTACATCTTTTATTTTGAAAATTTCAGTAGACCAGTTTGGGGTGTAGCCTTTTTCAAAAACATGTTTCTTTCTACTTATACGAACAAAGTCTCCCACTTTGTACTTTGGACGTGATTTGGTTTTTGGCTTTTTATACACAGTTAGCAATAAACGAATCTCATTAACTACGTCTATAGGTCTCATCTTAATAGTTCGATGCTTTGTGCTGTTATACTTTTTTGTTAACTTGTCCAACATACTCAAGTGATAATTACCATTCATACTAAACTCTTTCTACATAATATTTTTCAGCGTTCTATTAAATCTTTCTACAATTGACGCCTTTAATGAACTATAAGTTGAATAATGATTAACATCATATTTACCCATCAAGCGTTTAAACGACTTATTGTAGAACTCTTTTCCATCATCTGTTTGCAAGTTTCTTGGAATACGACCCTGGTTGAAAATTAGCTGCATTGCTTTAGTGACTTCTATCCCACTTTTGTCTTTAATTGGTAAAGCCCATGCGTATTTAGAAAATGTATCAATTACAGTTAGCAAAAAGCTAAAGTTTTGATTTTCTTGAGCATATAAGCGCATATCAACTAAGTCTGACTGCCACAGGTCATCCTTGCCTTTGATCGTTACACGACGACGCTTAAAGTTTTTGCGGGTTGGCCTATGTAGTTCATTAATAATTTGTCTTCTGCTCATTCTTAAAAAATTATATAAGTACCGTTTTACAAAATGTGGGGGTTTATATACAAAAGACCTGTTGTTAAGAGCTTTTGTTTTTTGCAGTGAAAATGATCGCGTTCAAACACCCGTTTACAATGATGGTTGCTGGACCTTCAGGGTGTGGGAAAACAACATTTATAAAAAGTCTTCTCGATAATATGTTTTTAACACGGCCACAAATAACAAGAGTTATATGGTGTAATACAGAACATGTAGCTCTGCCTTCAGATACGAGATTCAATAACATCGAATTTATTGATAGCATCCCTGAAGAGTTTGTAAATAATACACGGGAACCTACATTGATTGTACTGGATGATATGATGTTAAATGCTTTTAGCAGACAAGTATGTGAACTCTTTACAAAAGGCTCTCACCATCGCAATATTTCACCAATCCTTGTAACAGAAAATGTATTTCACCAGGGTAAGTTTTGCCGAGATATATCACTTAACTGTAAATACCTAGTTGTATTTAAAAACCCTTGAGATAAAAGTCAGTTTATCCATTTAGTGAGGCAGATTTATCCAGAAAATAGTTCAGAGCTGCTAAAAATGTATAAAGAGATTTCACAGATGCCACACGGATATTTACTGATAGATTCAACTCAAGATATCAACGAGGTATTAAGATTCCGTACTGACATTTTTAATAAAGACTTTACAACTTGCTTCTGCCCGCATAACTCTTTGATCGGCAAAAATGGTGTCACGAATGAATCGATTAAGGGACAACAAGCATATGCTATATGTTCTTAGAACAGCGAGACCAAAATTACGACACGCCATTATTAAAAATGCCGACCCCGAAGTTATAAAAACACTTTGTGAAATTACTCTTAATACTTTAAAGGGAAATCATATTCCTCGCGGAAAGATATACAATTCGCTCTGTAGGTGTAAAAAGGATTTACGGAAACTAGTTGTTGCAAAAAGATCTGTACCCAGACAACGTAAAATACTGATACAGCGTGGGGGTTTTTTACCAGTGTTGCTAGGAAGTGTATTATCAGGTGTAATTGGTTCATTAATCGAAAAATATGTTTAAAAACAATAATCTGAAAAAAGTGTTACTTCTTTCACCAGAAGTTTACGAAAAGTTGAAAAACGAGATTGAGGATTCCGTGAATCAATCTAGGTTCGATAAGACTATGGATAAAATATTAAAAAACAAGAATTTATCTGATAGGGAAAAATGGTATAACTACCGAAATGAGTTAATAAAGTTTTCAAACTTAAGACGGAAAGCTGTGCGTGTGTCAGATGAAAAACCAAATATTCACTTACCGCAAGAAAAGCAAAAAAGTTTACGGGATAGTGCTACTCAAACTAATTTTATTCGCATACCGCAAGATAAGCAGAAAAACTTGCGTGACAGTACTACTCAAACTAAATTTATTTTTAAAGATGAAATATCAACACAGACATCACCCTTAAAAGAAAACACACCTGAAAGAATGGAAGAGGATTTCTTCGAACTTGCTGAAATATCACCACCAAGACAACCGTTATCACCCGCTTCCAAACGTCGCTTATCAGCTAGTGGTATAGGAAATAGTCTGAAACCACCTTCAAAAATACCTAAGACGATCTCTGAACCCAAGTCCCGTGATAAAGATTATAAGGTAATCACGGCTGAGGATGGTATAACCCAGTACACTGTACCTGCAGAAATGAGTATAGATGAAGCTGCGAGCATATTAGAAGAACTCGACACGGAAAGTCCTACAGCTGCGAGAGGTAGAAAACCATTCAAAAATCAATCTATATTAAGGCCGTCTCTGCTAGATCCCAGTCAATATATGCTTTCGTTACCAGTTAAGAAAGTTGTCCGCCAAAGTGATCGCATAAAAAACGCAGCAAAAACTAAAAGTTCCAGCATTTCAGCGATTCCTTGGGAAAACCTGTAATAATAATAAGCAGTAAATCTTAAGTGTACCGAGCGTTGGTTGTGAAAGAATTTAAAAATGCCTGTAGATATAAAAGATAATGACTTTTACGTATGCCTTTTAAGTAACAATTCCATGCAAATTTATCCGGAAAATACGCTATCAGCTTTTACAAATGCATTATCTAGAGTATGCAAGTTTACTGATGACTGGTGTGTTGGAATAACTGAAATTTCGTTGCCATATCATGCCATAAAAAGAGGAGTCAAGCGAAATACAACTGAAGAAGTAAATCAGAGTAATTTTAAAAGGGTAAGGCGTGAGGCATCTGATCCATTGAAAGAAATAGCAGAGCAGCATAGAAAAGAAATCAAATCACTTAGCATCAAAATAAATGAAACCGTTAAACTCGAGTGGACTAAAGAGAGTCTTGAGCAAGTTAGTTACAGAGCAGGACAGGTAAATTTTTCTGCATTCCTACTAACATTTTATAGCGCTATTTCACCATCATGGTATACCATGTACTTGGATGATGTTAAGAAAAAGATGTGGGATCGAGCTGACTTTTTTGATAGTGTTATACCTGAAATAAGTTACAAACAGGATCCAGACGAGTTTACATTACACATATATCAGGGTAAGAGGGCTTCAGAAAATGTTATTTTAAAATATAAAAACTATGAGTCAGTTGAAGCCTTTGTTGATGACGTATTTGGACAAATTCCTAGACAGAAGAGGAAGTATGCCATCATACAAAACTCGATAGACAATTACACACATCCAGCGCTTAGCATCAAAAGAGCCCGTGAGGCAGAAAAAAATACTGGCGGCAAAAGAGTACACGATATATTTGAACTGCGGTTAAAAGATTTGGGAGTCACAATCAGAATAAAAAAACCACTACCATCTCATCTTAATGTTAGAGATCTTATTACGCTTTTTATATCAAATGTACACTTTGATGATCAAACCCTTAGTGAGCAAGAAAAACAAAAAATAATTATTCAGATTAAGGATACTATTTTTAACATTTTGAATAGATTGAACAAAGACTCGATTAGTGCTAAACCATCCGAACAGCGAAAAATTGTTAAAGGTAGCAATATTTTGGATGTTCCATACGAAAAGCAAAACTCCGGTGAATATTTAACTACCCCAGTACCTATTGATACTAATATAGACAACCTGTCCAACTTCTTTACGGATATATTTCTCCAAACGCCAGAAATAAAAGAATCTTTTCATACGGCAGGATTACGTCAGGAGCATATAACAATAATAGACACACTTAATAGAATGGAAAGATCAGTTACGGACTTGACACTAAGGTTGCCGCAAGAGTCTCGGCCAGCAGCAGAGGACTGTTATGAAAAATATATAATTTACGTCTACGCTGATATTATCCAGCCCAGATTTATAGGTGATCAGTTAGTACGATACTTACGTGTAATACCTTTAAAAGAATGTGAAAACATAATAAGATTTCAACACGTAGATTACTGTCCTATTGAAAAAACTTTTATCGAAAGTATTTCTATAAAAATAACTAATCAGCAAGGGGAGCTAATTGATTTCAAGTCAGACTATACTCCTACATATATAATGCTCCATTTTAAAAGAAAATAGGTTATAAATACTCATACAACAGTCAATTTAACATAGTGCAAAGTTAAGAGCATTTTGTATAACTTCGAAAATGAATTCATATTATACTAAATATTATTCAATTCAGAGTGGTGGGGCCTTAGCGGATATTGGAGAATTATATCGATCTCCTCTTATTTACCAGCGTGGAAGAGGAATTGGTAGTTTTTTCAGCGGTATATCACGATACTTACAGCCCTTGGTTACATCGGGGGCAAAGGCTTTGAAGCAACAAGCAATTAAAACAGGAAAAGCTATTTTAGAAGAAGCAGGTAGTAAACCTTTAACAGATATTTTAAAAGAACAGGGAAAAGCAGCTGCCGAAGAACTATCACAGAAAGGTATAAATAAGCTGTTTGAAAGCATGGGTGGTGCAGGAAGAAGCAATCGCATGCTTATAAAAAGACGCAACCCTTTTACAGCTTTACATTTCGCTCCAGCTTCTAAACGTAAAAAGCGTTCAGGATCAAAAAAGTCCACAAAAATAGGTTCAAAAACAAAGACGACAGCTAAAAGAGCATCTGTTAAAGGCAAACGTAAGACACAGACAAAAAGGACAGCTAAAAGAGCATCTATTAAAGGCAAAAGTAAGATACGTAAACGTGTGTTAGATATTTTTGATAAATAAACAACATGCCGTCATACAAAGAATGCATGAAATCTGAGTTAGACCTTTTCTCTACATCACCTGTACAAAGCAGCATCTTAAAAACTGAAGAGATATCTTATAAACCTATAGCTTCTCTAGATAACTCGTCGGTGCTCGAATTTGTATCACTAGGGCATGGTGACACATATCGAGACTTATCAAGCATATACCTTCGTTTGAAACTACAGTTGGTTAAAATCAAGGATGGAAAAGAAGAACTTTACACAGGCGAAGATATCGAAATAACTAAACCAGATAAGACTAAAGACACTGTTCGTGATGAAGGCCCCGGCCTTGTAAATAACATACTCCACTCACTTTTCCGCCAGTGTACAATTTATCTAAATGGAAAACCGGTTGCCCAAACAGATAACAATTACAACTATAGAGCCTATATTGAGAATTTATTAAATTACGGAAAAGATGCCGCTTTAACACATTTGGAATCGGTTGGCTGGTATCTCGATCAAAATAATATGGAGGTAGTTCAAAGTCCTGAGCTAAATGAAGGTTATTTGGCAAGACAAAAGCTGTTTGATAAAAGTAATGTTGTAGAGCTGATGGGAAAGATTCACGGCGATATGTTTAATCAAGATAAATTATTAATGAACGGTGTTGATTTACGGATAGTCTTATCACTCGAAAAACCGGAATTTTACCTTTGGTCAAAAGATGATGACAATTCTCCACGAGTTAAGATAGTAGAAGCAACTATGTACATGAATCATGTAACTATCAATCCTAACATCTTGCTGGCTCATGAAGCAGTTCTCCAACGCTCCAACGCTATATATCCGTAAAAACGAGTTGAAGTTAAGACTCATACAATACCCGCAAATACATTTACATTATTACTGGACAATGTGGTTATAGGACAATTACCAAATCTACTAGTCTTTGGCATGATTGACAACGACGCATATACCGGAAAACGAACAAAGAATGCTTACGACTTCAAGCACAACAACATCACCAGTTTTAACTTATCGGTGAACGGGGTACAGGTGCCAAATCAACCTCTAGAATTTGATTATTCAAAAGAAAATCCTGTTAGCACTCGAGGATATATTATGCTGTTTAAAGGCACCGGTATACATTATTTTGATAAAGGACACCAAATTTCAAAAAAATTCTTTGACAACGGGTGATTTCTACTTGCTTTTGATTTAACGACAGACCTCTCGTATAATTCAGCATGTGGAAATCTATTGAATCAGGGAACGGTGAGAATTGAAGGAAGGTTTAAGGAAGCACTAAAAAACACAGTGACATGTATTGTATATGCAGAATATGATAGCAGCCTTGATATAGGTAAAGATAAAAATGTATACACCAGCTTCTAAAAAAATCTATATAAGGCTGACTAACCGATCTTCGAACTTAATTTCACTCAAGACTCTTAATACGCAATCTATAATGAACTACTGTTTAGTAAATGTGGAGTTCTTTTCCGGAGGACCCTTCACCTTTTTAAAAAGAGTTTCTTTTGCGGGATTCGCTGCGCAAAATAAGTCTTTTGCAAAGAAATAATTTTCAAGTATCCTACATCTATCCTGTACTAGATACTGAACAAATAAGTAAATTTGATAATCTCGAACTTAAGCTGCAACCAGAGAATTTATAAATAACTACGCTACTTCTCACACCAAGATCATTGACGTGGAAACCATCATTTGGTCTGAACAAGAATGAACACGCTTGAGCTTACAAATGTATTATCAAACAACCGCATGACAAACAAGTTTTTTAGAGGCATCTTTCCATGCAACCAATTACCACAGATGATAAGAAAGCCTGCATGTGTAATAGCTAATACGGATCCTGCAAATAAAGGTGGAACTCATTGGGTAGCCTTTTATTTTCCAAAACAAGGCCCCGCAGAGTACTTTGATTCATTTGGAAAGTACCCCGCAAATAGGCTTTTTCGAAAATTTTTATTATCTAATTCAAGTTCTTTTAGTAATTATAAAAAACGATTGCAAGGCCAATTTTCATCAACCTGCGGACATTATTGTTGTGTATTTCTATATTCTCGCTGCAGAGGACGAAGCTTTCAGAACTTTTTAAAACAATTTGATTCGAACAATCTAAGTTTAAATGATTGCAAAATTGTTAATTTATACCACAGTATATATCTAAAGAAAAAAAAAATCGTGCACAATCTGGAGGGGTTTTTTGTAGCCAAACATGTAAAGCTGAGATCAAAGCTATAAAAACCTGAATTCTAGGTGGACAAATGGAAAAGGCACTTCCAGCAAGCCCATAATTTTAGATTAAATGATAATAAAGTTGTGAATTTATATCGCAAAATATACTTGAGAAAATGTTTAAAATCTGGAGGGGGCAACCAGCTATGTACATCGGCAAATAAGAGTATAAATACGAGACGACGGTGATGCACATTTAATGCTGAACTATAGTCTACGCATCAAAATGGAGCAGACACCTAAAGTTAAAAAGTCTAAAAAGGTATGAGCAAAAAGAGTGTGTGCAGAAGAGTTTAAAGTGATGGACACAAAACCCAAAAAGCAAAAAGCTAGACCGATACGAAGAGAAGGTAGAAAGGATTCAGAGGCCCCGGGCGAAGATCTTTTGTTAAACTACACTTATCATCTGGATCATCATCATAATCAGAAGGTTGTCCTCGGATTTGATCCGGCCTCGTTTGAAGTAAAAATAGTCTTTCACCGTCATGGTTTTGAACCTGTGTCAACATTTTACTCTGGATGGCTGGAAGTTTATAAACATCTAACCAAACTAAAGGACGAGGTTATTCCAGACATGATCCCGCCAAACCAAGACGAAATACACAATTCCCGTTGGTACACGCAATATTCAGCTCACCCTTAATGAGCTCTATAAATTAATTGATATGCTGAGTTTCTTCAAGGTTGTGATATTCCATAAGAACAATGCAGCCGAAAGTGTAAAAGAATATTATAAAAAATATTGCGAAAAGTGTAAAAGTAAAAATTTAATTTTGTTACCTGACGAAGACTTTTTTATACCGTCTAGAACTTCTTATGTGCATCTGAATTATTCTAGACTTTTCTTTGAGATACCTTTGAATTGTATAATAATAAACATTTAATAAATTTTTTAAATAAAAACCATTTAAGTTTTTAATTTTTTTAATTTACTTTATAATTTTGTTGATTAACATATACAGGTACATATTTACACAGTTTTGAAGAGCACAACGTAAAAAAGATACATTATTGTGGGTCTTACAAGGAAGTTGATAATTTGTAAGTTCACTTAGCCTAGGTATTTCTCCAAGTTCGATGATTTCTGAAGTCGGCGAGTATTTGCTGACAAATGAAGCCTTGATTTCGCCTTTTCCTGGTATGGGTAGGGAAGCATAAAATGATAAGCATCTGGGATGATCGTTCCAACAGCAAGTACGGAAAGTTCTTTAACAAAGTACTGACCGTTGTTTCCGCACACAAATTGGATATCCAAAATAAATTTATCCATATTATCATCTGAGGATAAAATACGGTATGTGGCTATATATATATCTACAGTCAGATTTTAAGCATGACGCATCCACATTATTTAGCTGTGACTATTTTACAGATTCCGGTAACAAAATAATATCCGTATATCTGATTCCAAAAAGTATGATACTGATAGCTTTGGTAATGCTGTCAATTATGGGCTGTTATGGTCAGCTGATACTTTATCTGCGCACCTGTCTAGACTACAATAATCCTTATAACAACATATTTTTTAAATATATCCTGAATTTACATTAACTTATTTAATACAATAAATTCTTGACAGTTTTAAAAATGCTAAACCTTTAATTAAAAGTACAGCAAGCTTTTAAACAATCTTTATACTTATTTGCCTAATTTCCGCTTTTTGAACCCGTAGGGGTAAGAAAAGTAATTTTCAGTAACAACACGCTTGTCAAAGGTAAATGACAAATGTTTTTGCTCTAGTGAAGATATAATAATTCCCGGCCGTTTTCGTTTGATTTTTTTCTCATTTATCACGCAGACTCGATCTTGAAAACTCTCTTCAGTAACCAGCGATTTTAAACACTCGAAATTGACAATTTTGGAATTTTCGAAATTAATTGTAATACCCTTACATTTGGTAATGTACTCAGGACCTTTTTCAGTTTCAATTTTCTGGCTGTATGTTTTCGGCCCGGTGCTTACAAATTCTGAAATAAAGGCATTAGCTCCAAAACATTCAATCTCATCCGTTAGGTCACCCAGAAAGCTGGAAATGTCAAATGGTAAAGGATCTTCTTTACTATCCACAAAAATCAAGCTATCGGTATCACAATATAAAATATTATCCCCTACTTTTTCTAACACCTCGTAAAGTTTAAGTCTAGCAAAAGCAGTTGTGTACGCTGTAATAGGGATATTTACGTGCGGCAGACTGTTAAGGTTTTCTTGAATATACTTCCACGTCACCCACATTGTGTTTTTATTAATTGGATGTAAGGAACAAATTTCAATTCCTGGAGATTGTATAAAGTCACAAAACTCTTTAAAGCTATTGAAAACTTTAGTATAACTCCTGTCTTCCCTTTGAGCAAATTTACTCCAAAAAGAATTTAGACAAATTTTTGCTGTATTACGTCTACCAGAATTTTTACGAATTTGATCCCTGTCCAAAATAATGTTTTCTCTTATCTTATATAATTTAAGAAAATTATCTTTCTCATCTTCAGTTACACATCTACTCCCCCATCCGCTTGAATCTTGTTTAATTTTTAAGAAGGTGTTGACATAATCTGTAAATAGACCACCGGTCCTTGTAACCGGATCATATACAGTATAGTCATATTTCCAGACTTCAAAAATCCTTTTTATTTGATACCCTTTTTTTACAGCTAAAGCTACTTCGGGTATAACCCACACGCCTGTAATTTCCCTTTCTTTTTCATTGTGACAACATGCACAAATTTTATTTTCATCTGAACATTTTCTACAAAGAGCAAAATATAATTTTAGATTAGTTTTAAAAGGTAGCACAGGTAAAAATAAGTTAGAAGGTGGGATAACAGAGCACATAATAAAGCCGTGCATTAACAGTATTTCTGATACTGCAGGCATATCACAATTTCGAAATATAGTAGGGTGTCCCATAGGATAAGGTGAGTATTTATTAATATATGGGTACAAGCTTGTGAAATATAAATACCTTATTACCTCATTTTCTTTTACTGTATGGTATAGGTTAAAAACTTCTGTACGACCACCAAAAACAGCATTACGTGGATTAAGAGGTAGAGGGGTGTTTGCAACGCGGTCATTTAATTTTTGGTCTACATCAGGATTGGCTTTTAAAAATTTTCTGAATTCACATTCCCATATATAATTCAAGTTGTAATCCAATCGTTTAATTGTATCAATTCTTTTAAGAGTGCTCTCAAATCTTTGACTCATAGTCTCGATTTTCTGAGTGGTGTTATAAGCCACTTCTTGGATTTTAAAGCAGTCTTTACATCCGTGGTAGAAACAACCAAAGAATTCATAAACGGTATTTGTCTCTGAATTAAACCCATCTACTTGTAATCCACCTCTTGCCAGCTTCACTTCTCCTTTATTATATACAGATGCAATCTCCAGATTGGTTTTCAGACTTTCCCAAATTAACCATTTTATGGCAATAAGGGAATGATTTTGAGACTTGCAATATCCATTTTTAGGCATTATACCCAAAATATTATTTTTAAGGTAATTTTTCCGGAAAGCGAGCATGCAGATTGATGCAATAGTTATAGCTTCTGTAAATGGATTGAATTGTGTTATATCCAAAAACTCTTGCATAAATCGAGTGCATCCCAAACGTAAAATATTAACATCATTTTCGCAATATTTTAACATCTCTTTTCTATTGTTAAAAGTGCCCTTAGATACGGTGTTATACCAGTTTGAAAACTTTTCTTTTTCCTTTAACTTCATGGTGGTGTATCCATATAAGTCAGGGGAAGGGTAGCTCCCTATGTAGTCAATATTTTCAGCAGTGTTAAAGTAATAAGGGTAATAACCCTTTTCATAACCTTTAATGTCAAAAACGTCGGGAAATTTAGAGAGGGGGAGTGCCAGAAAGTTTAAAGAGTCAATAAATATTAAATTCTCGCACGTCATTTTCATAATTTTAGAGCCATTCATTATAGGCTCTATTTTTAAATTTCTATCTAACAGCTCAGAAATAATAAAGTGCCCGTCATATCCCTGTAGGTTATGCGCAATACAGTGCACCTTAGACACAAAAGATCGGGCGTTCAGGCAGTAATCTAGAAATTTTTTTACAACGCTTGTCTCACTATCGTATTTAAACACATGCTGCCTATCACCACAAACATCACATTTTTCCCTAATATCTGGTTTTGTGTAACAGTTATGACATATTTGCTGTGCAATTATTAAGTTCACAATGTGCAAATAAGATGTGGTGCTATTTTCACATAAGGTGTTCTGAGTGCTCTCGCAATCAAAAAATATTATTAAAAAATTTTTATCGACACTTCCTCTATACCTCCTAATATAGAAAAGATGCTCTTGGGGAACAATTTTAGAACAAATCTTGCAAAAATATTCATTGCAAGAATGTTCTTTGAACTCTTTCTTGTTAAGAACAAGAAACTTACCACACAATTTGCATATTTTAAAAGTCTCGCATATGCTTTTATTCTGAATTTTATTTAGGGTATGGTTCGTAAAACAAGTATCGCCTCTAAACATGCGATTACAGTTTTCGCATGGTCTGACTTTTTCAACAAATACACACGGCGGATAAGAGTCACCATATCGACACTTCTGGTCACATTTATGCATTTTCATGTTTGTTAACCTATCGCAAAAAGAACAGGCATATTTTTTTATTAAAAAGGCCTGTTAGCGACTTAATTACATAGAAATGCTTTAACGTCTCTGAATAATAAAGAAATATTTTTTTACTAAATCGCTTTCAACAGGTAGCCTAAAAATAATCGAATCCGAATCTCTCAAATTATCGAAAACAATGATTTGGTAATTTTTCAAAAATTTTTGAAAATTGTAAATGTCTTTTATGCTACACCCTTTATCAGTGATAACCACCTTTGAATTTTTACACAGTGATAGTGCTAGTTTATCCAATGACTGCTGAACTGCTTCGATTATTAAAATTTTCTGACGTCATTTCAATACCGTAGCAAATGCTTCGAGGGAGACAGGTTACGTCATTATCTTTACCAACATCTATCACACTTGTTTTCCGGGATAAAACCAGACTTTCTGCCACATACCTAGGATCTATTTTTCCCCCCGCGAAAGGAAAATTGACGATATTTGCATTGAGTTGCAAGACATCATCAGAAAGAAAAATAGCATTGGATTGGTTAACATTAACAATCAATCCGATAATATATGCCCCGGTTAATTGGTCGATAGGTCTGAGACTACTCCAAATGGGTTTAACATGAGGTGAGTTTGGAAGCATTAGCGAAAAACTAATCTTACTGCCTTTTGCAGAATTTACCACCAGTTCTTTAAACACATGGCCAAATGCTTTTTCTAAAACTTCCAAGGGATTTTCACTTACAGCAGAAAAATCCTGTAGCTGAAAGGAAATTTTTACGGCTGCCGTTTTAAACTGTTTTAAAAATGTTTGCTGTCTTGACAGTAATTTATAGCCATAACCGTATTGAGATACCTGACCTTGCTCACAAATTGATTTTGGTAAAGCACTAGTCTCATTTCCGCAGACGACAGAGTTATTTTGTTTACTCCCAGACGCCCCGTTGTTAACGTCACAGCCCGCGGAATTATTAGCTTCACTTACATCTAAATAATCAAAGGCGCTCTTTAAGACCCCATTTGAAAGAGCTACATTATACAGAATTGAAAACTCTGTCAGCAGCCTTAATAAACAAAATTTTTCACGATACGAAAATAGCACATTTTCTTTTTTTACCACCTTTATACAGGTGTCTAAGGCGGATAAGAAAATTTCCGAGTTTAAATTTAGCGCACTTTTTAAATGTGAAATTAACTCGTGCGACTTCATTTTTTAATTGTCTAATTTACAGCTACTTAAATCTAGCGAGAATATATCTTTTATACAATTACCACTCTATTAAATCCACACAGACTTGGTACCTCTGCCTCTAGTTGAAGGATGTTTTCAGCGGGGGTGAGCTGCTTTCCATCGGGGTAGTATCATTAATGTATCTTTAACAAAAGAAAAAATCAAGAGATAATTTTAAGCCTATAGTGTTAACGGATCGGGCAAGTTTTATACTTACTTTTAAATTAGTTTAATGCCCTTGAAGCCACACTCGAACTTTTCAGAAACAAAAAAAGACTGATTCCTTGCGACTTCGCTGTAGGCTTTTATGCCATTTTTGCTCAGCCCAAAAAGAAAAAAATCCAGGTAAGATGTAAATATTTCTACTAAGAACTCATAACCTTTATTCGCTATTCTTGTCAGGCAGAAAATCCAAACTTCACTTTTAAATTGCAGCAAAGCTGCACCTCCTCCACAAATGGAAGACAGGTCTCAACCTACGCGAAAATATTACTAGAATAATAATTCTACAATTCCCTTAACATAACTTTCAAATCTAGACGTTTCGTTTAAATTGCAACAAAGTTGTACCTCCTTCATAAATTAAGAACAGATCTCAGCCTATGTGACAATATTATTAGAACAATAACACCACAATGCACTTATCATAACTTGTCTTTTTTTTAAACACGCTCTGCGGGTGAATTGCATCTAAATTATCTTGTAAAGTTGCAGCAATACAGGATCTGCCTTATGATTAAAGAACAGCACTTATTCTAGTTTGAAATAATAATATTTCAAATCGGCCATAATAATAAATTTACTTATAACTACATCGGCCATAAAAATAAATTTACTTTTAACCATCCCTACTTGAAAAAAACGGCGAACCCAAACAGTATATAGGGCCGTGTTTTCTCTAGTCGTCCTCAAAACAGTTTTCAACATCAACTACAGTTTAACTCACGGGCCAGGAAAACTTTTTAGTATACAATGGTAGGTACCGAACATTTTTCTGATTATTGTAAAGCAGACATTACTATAACTCTATTTTTCCAGAACACTTTTGAACTACGACACTCTTGTGCCAATCACAGAGTTGGAGCTGGGAAAGGACTACCAGGTGAAGTCTTTCAAGCTGTTAAAGACGCAGTACGGACTTCGCGTGACAGTACACTTTGTGGACAACACATATGTGTTCTTACCCCCCCCCCCCGTTTTGCCGAAAAAATTAAAACAACAGCACGTGGGATGTTATCTAATCTTTGACGGAAAAGATGATCCCAAAGGAGGATTTTTGAAAATAAGTTTTAAAAAGCGCGAATAAAAAATTAAATGTACGTCTTTTGTAAAAGAAATTGTCTATCCGCTATACAGTCTATCTTTACTGACCTTCAATAAAGGCATCTCAGCCGAATTGGTTTTTTATTTTACTCAAGCAACCCGTTTCTTTTAGCTCACCTTCACCCACATTTGTGTCGTCCGCAACATCAAGTTCACTCACTGCCGCCGATCTATTCTTGTTTTGCAGCTCATTATCATACGCGCCGGCAGTATTGAACGTCACAAGAATCAAGAACCCTTGCATAAGCAACATCAGAACCTGTTCTTTGCGATCTTTCCTTAAACTTTTTTCTTTTACATCAAAAAAAATTCCGGAAATAAAGTCACCCACATGTCTGGCAGTTTCAATTCAGGTAGACTTAAAATTCTATACATAAAGAAACAACAACTCGTGACCGCATCGCGGTCAAGTTCAAGTTTTAAAACTCGTATGGAAAAATGACGTTGAAGAAGTGTGACTAACTGTTCAAAGCTTGTCTGGAGTGGAAGAAAAAAATGAACGGAATATAAAAAAAAGAGGCGCGATAACCGCTGAAGATATGAAGACAGCGATACAGGTTTAAACCATGCATGCTTGCTACATATGGGTGCAAGATTTTGTGCTTTAGTTATCTGCTTGCCTGGTAGTGCAATTTTATAAAACTTTACTATGCTTGTACGTAAGCCGCCTATAGTACAAAAACAGTAGACATCTCCCGTCCTTGCCACAGACAGCACCAGCTCTCTCCTTTCAACCAACAGCCGGCATCAAGACAACACGGTATCAAGTCAGCTTTTTTTATTTTTGCCCCCAATGCTTGCGACAGGGACCCATCTACCATCCTTACCACAGACAGCACCAGCTCTCTCCTTTCAACCAACATCCTGCAACAACACAACTCGATATCAAGTCAGCTTTTTTTTTACCTCCCAATGCTTGCGATCCATCTACCGTCTTACCACAGACAGCACCAGCTGTCTCCTTCCAACCAACATCCTGCAACAACACAACTCGGTGGCAACTCAGCTTTTTTTATTTTTACCTCCCAATGCTTGCGACAGGGACGTGTCTATCCTACTCCCTCCTCAAGAACTTCTTATCGGCGGTGGGAACCCTCTTGCAGAAAACCAACAAGTGGCATTATCGCGGCAGTTGCCTCTATCGGACGTAATGTAAAAAGTATAGGGAGGTGGTACCCTTACTACTGACTTGGTTTATGCTAAACTTTAAAAAAAAAACAAACATCACTGGAAACCTGGCGAAATCATCGAAACAGTTGGAAATGTTAACTACAACGTCCTAGTCCAATGAGATGAGGACAAATTTAGACTAATTCGATCACATACCAACCAGCTTCGGGATCGAATACAAGGCGACGCTTTCGTTGCTAACTGCGATATATCTTTTGAAACGTTGCTTGATGCATTCAGCATTTCACGAAGCGATTCAAATAGTGAAGAGCCTAACTCTATGCTTTCAATACAATCAGAGAACGAGTTAGAAGGAAAGCACTCATCATTGTCATCAACGCTATGAGGTGCTGAAATTGCAGAGCAACCAGATGAAGGGTCAGCAACTGAACCAATATTCTTCACATCAAATTTAGATCCTGTACGCACTAAAGCTGGAAGAGTAGTCAGGCCGCCAGCCTACCTTCGAAATTATTCAACCTAAAAAGGGAGGTGTTGGCATCTTCAGACTGAACGCACCCAATTCAAGACGTGGACACTGACAGGTTTGAGTCCAACTTCACATATTGTGCGAGCGTCTTGTCGGCTTCACAGAAAGATATAATTTCAGTAATTTATGTAACCTTTTGTAATTAAATCATTAAGTCAGTAGTCGGTCTTTAATTACGAAGTGGGTAACAATAAGAGAGGTCTAAACTAATTCATCCGTTTGACGTTTCGCAACTAATAAGTTCATTTGACAGTTAGTGAATTTTAAAATACATCGAAAAGGTGAACAACTATGGAAAATGAACTGAAGACTAGACGGGGAACCTAGAGACTTACAAATTATCGAAATGAACTTGAATGAAATGTACATTTAGAAATAGGTAACAGATTAAAATGAATTTCTGAAGCAAGGATCAAGTGGAAACTAGATTAAGAAACTCGTAAAAAATTAAATTAATTAAAATCAAAAAACTCAAAAGAGCCTCAAATAACGTAAACTTTTATAAATAGAGGTCGCTACGTTCAGTTAGGGAGTAGAGTAAGTGAGACTAGAAAATTGTGAGCCATGATATAAAAAGTGGAGATAGACAAAGTTGGAGGTGGTCCGCCATATTAAGTCTGAGTTTGCCTAAGAAAGGGATGTGAATTTGTTCTAGAAATTAAAATTTGAAGAGCCAAGTAGTCAACATTTTCTTTTTAATCTTTTGTTTGTTTGTGTTCTGTTCAAAAGTTGTGGAACGTAAAATTCCAGGTTTAATTTAAACATAAACCAAAACTGAGACGAAGAGCCCAATTTTGAGGGCGAATGAAAGGCAGGTAACATCAAACGTAAAAATTCAAATTCATTTCCTTGGGAAGTAAGAGACGCAAGTTCGTCGGAAGGAGCAGCAAACTCGGACGCAAGAAGCACCAGACAAAAGGTGAATTTTCTCTGGAGCGTTCTCATTCCCGCTGGCACACAATTGGGGCGCCCGAGCTCTTCTGCACCCCAAGGTGATCGCTCGGCCAGGTGGTGGATCCAACAAGCCCCATAACTGAAGGCGTTTATTATTTGGAGTGCGCGCCAAACTCGGCGCCTGGCGATATTTCAAGGAAGAAGGAAGGCAAGGATGGTAACAATTCGGTGCCAAGTGTGGGGTTCGCCTCCCTCCCGTAAAGGGGCCCCCACTAATTCTCAACAAGCCGGCGTCATTGCGAGGAGTTGCAGTGAACGGTGAGTTACAGTATATGGTCGGACTACCGTTAGTTGATAGTGATAAGGTTTTGTATATTTTCAATATTGCCTATATTTTTCTCTTTCTTATGGTATATACATATTTGTACAGGTATATCTTTCCCACATATATTTACTTGACATTAGAATTGCTTTTGATAAAATATTTCCTATCATTTTGTACACATTTTCTAATCGGCAGTGCCATACAGCACATGATAAGTAAGGGGATTTTTCATACTTGTTAACCGATCTAGCTTGCAAAATATCTTCGTAGAATTTACTATCAAAAAAAAAAAAAAAAAAACTTAAAATTTGGAATTTCACCGAATTTTATATCAGAGGGTGCAGCAATTTAAAAGAAAAAAACTTGAAGCATTTTACAAATTTCTATTTTTTATTGACAAGCTACAAAATAATTTCACAGAATTTTATATTGTAAAGTGAAGCAATTTAAGAACCTGGAATTGTTTACAGATTCCTCTTATATTTTCAATCGGCGAGTATGAAATATTTTTGTAGTATTTGCTATCGGAAAAAACTAAAAATCTGGAATTTTGCAAATTCCTGTTATGCTTTTAATTAACAAGATAAAGAAGAATTTCATCGAATATTATATCAGAAGGTGAAGCAATTTAAGAACTTGAAGCAATTTACAAATTTCTATTTTTTATTGACAAGATAGTGAATAATTTCACAGAATTTTATTTTGGAATGTGAAGCAATTTAAGACCCTGGAATTGTTTACAGATTCCTCTTATATTTTCAATCGGCGAGTAACAAAATATTTTCTATGAGCTAAAAAGTTTCTATACTGTCATAAATTTTAATAAATAATGGAGAGCCCCGACCTAATAGTGAGCAGTGATTTGCTAAAAAGGTTTTATAGTTTTGAAGGTTTTCTTAAATAATTTACGTTTTAATCACGGGATGAGCAGAATTTTTGGGCAATCGGCCTAGTGGTTCGAAGCAGTAACAACGAGATCTCCTCCCTGTTTGACACACTTAAGTAAACAATTTGGACATTAATCTCACGGTAGGAAAATTCTCGCCATTTAGCCCATAAACTTCGATAAACAATTCAAACTCTTAGTCTAACGGTGAGCACTACTATCGGCGATTTTCCTATTGGCCTGACACCATACCGAACACGTTCTCTAAATTTTTGCTACATTCTCCTATACGATTGGCAATCGAACCCCAGGTGGGTAGAGTATCTAAAGGATTTTCTATATTAATTAATAAATTAAATAAATAATTAAAGAAACTAATTAAAAAAAAAATTGATAAGTTTCGAACAAACAACTTAAAGTGAAACCTGCTGGGAAGAATTTTTATTTTGTTTTCTTCCTTTTGGCGTCTGGTCTTTTCACCTGAAGCATACGGAAGAGATCTCCAACACTCTCTTTTTGTGCAGACTGAAGTAGAGACCCTTTAACTGTCTTGATTGAATTTTAACGGACGGGATAAAGATATTCCTGCTGTTTCTTCTGTGGGTTTTACTAGGTACGCACGTTGATAGAGCAGTAACCGTAGAACTCAATAATTTGATTGAAATTCAACCGAAGGGCTAGAAATATTCCACGAATTTTGGTTCTTTGGCTCGTATTATCTACGTGTGTTCGTCCGAATTTAAATGTTGAAGACTGGTCACTTGATTGAGTCTTAGCTTAGCAGAGGGTTGGCAAGATTTCCTATATGTCGGCCGTTTGGTTACCTGTTATCTGATCGCATGTATCAAACTAGCGATATTCAAGCTTTAAACCTAAGGAACCGAGGAACTATAATTGAAATTTAACCAACGGGTTCGAAATCTCTCCCGTATTTCGGCTGGTTGACCCTTTATTTAAACTGCGAGCTTTAACTCTTTGAGGTCAGGAGGCTGATTGAAATTTCCAACTAGAGAGTGGGAGATAGTCCGGCATTTCGCCTGTATCCGTTTGTATACGGGAATTATCAGCTATACTTTCTAAATAGCTTTCTATTTTTCTGTTTTTAAGATTAACTAAATCGGCAAGGATTTAACCCCGTAACGGACGGGTGCGAGAAATTGATCGCATTCCTCTTTTGGCTAGTCGCTACCCATACATTAGGTTCAATATTTCCGCAATTTTATAACCTACACTTTAAGTTCCTAGACAAAGGGTGAGGAATATTTCCGACCTTTTATACTTTCATCTCGATTTGCCGGCGTCTAAGTGGAGGACGGGAAAAAATTACAGTACGAAGAGCGGTAACGCCGCAATTTGTCTAGTAGTGTTTTGTTAGTACATTAGTATGTGCACCCGTTATAAGGAGGCTCCATCAATCCGAAGGTACTATTGGTAGATTGGGATTGGATTTGGTTGTTTCCTTAGTCGGTTCTAATTCTGAACGTATTATATTTCGGGGCTGCTCTCAATCCTGGTTTTCTGGTTTACTGTACCCTTTCGGCCCGCGGTTCTTCGAATACACGGTATACCCTTGTCTCGCTTGCGTTCCGCGATCAGAACAATACTCTTTGCTAACTATTGACAAGAGCCAATTTGATAGTCCAAACTCTCCCTCATAGGGCAGTCATTTAGCTGATTTAGATAGTAAGTTCTTGCCTTTTGCCTTTTGTGACTTGGGTCTAAAAAGATAGATTTCATATCATTTTGGTCAGAGCTTAGACCTTCGAAAATTTTCATCGTGTACGGTGGCCATTAGCTAACGGAATAAATTCGTCTCAGATCTGGTAAATTGTTCAACATTTGGTGTGGACGACTTCAGAAGTACCCAACAATTTCTGAGAAGTTTCTATATTTTGTAAAGAACGATTAGGAACTAACAAAATACATCTGAAATCGTCTCTGACCTGGTAAAATTTTAAACATTTGGTGTCGACGACTTCAAAAATACCCAACAATTTCTGAGAAGTTTTTACATTTGGAAAAGAACAATTGGGAACTAACGAAATAAAGTCGAAATCATCGTAAATTGGATAAATCCCCCTATACCTGGTAACGACGACTTCAGAAACACGTAATACTTTCTGGAAAAGTTTCATATTAGATCGTACCCCACTGAGAATACATAACATAAGTTCTAAACTTTTCCCAAATTTGGTAAACTTGTGTATAATTTGGCGTCAATGACTAGCGAAGTACAAAACAGATTAAGAAAATTTCCAAAATTTTGATTTTTTTACACACAAAAGTTTTTGAAATAAATAACGGTATTTATGAAATTTGCGTGTAAAAAAATCAAAATTTTGGAAATATTTGAGAATAATTTAAAGATGCTTAATTAAAAAAAACAGAGTAATAAACTTTTCGACAGCTACTATTCTTGGCTATGTAATAAGCCAACAATAACCAAAATCTATATCGTGGTTCAAAAGTTAAACTCATTTATTCCCATCATGGTTCACCAATATCTTCAACTGGCCACCACTCTTAAAGGAAGGTTTCTAGGGGGGGGGGGGGGTGGGGGGTATGTGGAACAATTTTTTGATCAGCTTATCTCAAGGAATCGCGTGGTATACCGGAAGGTATCTTGATCAGAATCACCCGTATATTGAACCAGTAAAGGAATATGTATTAATTGATTACAATCGTGATCATTACATCGAATTAACACTACAGGAAATCCACAATTGCGCAACGTTGGACCATACACTCTTTCATTGTAAAATTTCATCACCCATCTTAAATACAAACAATAGAGCAAGCCAATGCGAAATCAATGTAATAAAAAAGGAACCTATTACATCAAAATGTAAAATTTTGACTTTATCGCAGCAAAATGCATGGCTTTTCTCCCTTAAAAGACCCTTCCATATATATATCGTTTGTGAAGATTCAAACAGTTCGGAAACCCTGCAGGGAACAGGGACAATAATTATCTACCCAGGTTGTTATGTCCGCAGCAAAGAATTCATCTTGCATGGGCATAACGTAAAAATATTAAGATTTTATTCACATTTCATACCAACCACAAACATTTCAAACAAAATCGCAAATATGACGTTTCCTTCTACGAAAACGCACATCCCATTAAAATTACAAACAACATCGACCTAGAGCAACTACTACAATCCATCGACCATCAAAAAGAACAGGAATCAATTCCTCTAAATCCTATAAACAATCACCACATTCACCACTATGCTCTATCATATTCGACATTAACATTAGTGATGACTATCCAATTTATCTACATGTACATGAAATACAAATCAAAAACCGGCATAGGTAAGAATACACCTCTGGAACCGGAACATATACTTGCAGATGTGCCCACGGCGGCACCAAGAAGGTCTAACTTCATCATAACCCCTGCTCCCAACAGAAGAACTGCAGATAGTTGCCCCAACTAATTTTAATATATTTAAATATATAAAAACATATGTTAGCATATACATATCCCGTGCACGCGTGTCTTCTGTCGAAAGTAAAAAGTACCAAAACTATAACAACAAATAACAGACGCAATAACCTTTCCATCCCTTAATTCCTTAATACCTTCCCCACCAAAAGATCAAATGAGAAAAAAAAGAAATTTAAAGGAGCAATATAAAATGTTTTTTTTCTTTAAGAAAAATATTTCTTTTTGTCAATGTTCTTCCACTCCTACTAGAAAGCAGTCTAAGAGACAAATAATACCCACACATTCCATTGCATATGCACTTGCACGTGTGTAATTGCATGTAAGGGAAAATGTAAATATCCAAAAATGGTAAACGATAAAGAAATATATGTATACATAGTATAGTAAATAAAATGAAAATATTTTTTTTTTTTAAATATAGGTTAGAAATAAGTATAATTACGAAATTATAAAATCTATCTAATATGGTACAGCACCACCTCTTTTTGTTAATAAATTAATTAATAAGTAGCAATTACAAATATTAATCTACGAAATACAAATCAAAGTAAATAAATAATTAGGTAAAAAATGGTAAAAATAGTAATTACAAAAAAACAAAGAACAAACCAAAAAATGTAAATAGATTACGGATTCTTAAACCCATACCATAGAGTACAAATAACTTCAATCAATGTCAAGAATATTAATATAAAATACCCCTTCCTGCAAATTCTACCATTTCACCATCAAAATTCACTACTGAATTATTTTCCTCTCCCCTACCAATCCACCCCTACCTTTCTCCTTTTCTATTTCCCTCAAATACTACACCAGAAAACATAACAGCTACCGAACAGAAAAAAAATAATAAACAACAACGAAAAGAAACAAAAAATTAACATCAAATCACTGAATTCATAAAATTGGCATATTTATTGAAAACACATTAATGCAATAAGAAAAAATTTCAAAAAATATATATGATAAAATATAAAAAAAAAATTCGTCAGCCTAATCGGGCGGCTCGGGAATAGCCACCATACACGGAGCTACAACGAAAGATTCCCCGATGAGAACAACTCTACCACCTGTAAATAAAAAAAAAGGGATTAGTCATTTAATTTTGTCTTCCCTAAATAAAACAAAACTTACCAAGAAAAGTTACCCTCATGCCAAAATCAGGCCGCAGAACAAAATCCAAGGCATATTGCCGATCGGCAACGGCCTCGCCTGCCCACAAAGGGTAATTAGGCCACCCATCTGCGTGCCACATAAGGCGCAAGGGCCCCTCCCAGTTGGGATAAGCCACAAGCACAACTATGCCAGTCACCCTAATAGCATAGGGTGCTGGCGAGCAGTAAATAAATTGCCCGACTTCCTTTAAAACAATCATGATCGCAACTGACCAAAATATATTTAAATAGAAACCAGTCACAAAGAAGGAACCCTAGAGCATTACAAATTCGTACAAATTAATTATGCAGACCCTGCATAAATATACTAAACAAAACCATCGCACTTATACCAAGATATGCCGGACTACGCCAACGTAATCATAACGTCACGACGAAATCCATACAAAGACCAGATCAAAAAAAAAAAAACCTCATACAAATGCTTATCAGCTAGCCAGCTAACTGCTTAATAATGACGCTTTCAAAACGACTTCAAAAAATTGCACGACTACCTCTCCCATTTCCTTCACTTCCATTTACCTTTTTTTTAACACTAATTGAATATGAAAATGTATATAAAATAAATAGATAGCTACAACAAATCCCAATAGACAAATATGCATCATATATATATATATATATATATATATATATATATATATATATATATATATATATAAATAAAAGGAAAATGTCAAATTACTTAGAATATTTAAATATAACATAAATCCTAAAAAAAAGGGGCTTTGTTAAAAATAACCATTAATATTACTATATAGCAATAAATAAAGAAAAAATAGATATCTAGTAATTACATTATACATATTATATATATTTAGTAACCTCATTAATTAATGATGCAAACCATTTTAATATATAATGATATATCATAGCTTTATAGTGACATATAAACATTATCTTATTTTAGAAGGTGAATAGATAATTTTGTTATTAGAAAGAAAGTTTTCCTCTTAGAAAGGAAGTTTTCCTCTTAGAAAGAATAAAACTTTCTTTTCCCCAGGGGGAGGGATGTTGTGACCCGGGTGCCCATTGACCCGCACCACAACCATAAAACCAATACATTGCCCTATGCAATGTATTGGCGTATATCAGGAATGACCCTGAAAATCAAAAATATTTTAATTTAATTGCAATTTTAAATGCATTTAAAATTGCATCTCCATACTGGAACAAAGTGCAATTTAGCATAAATTGCATTTTGTTACCAGTAATACATTCCAGCTTGTCTGCTAAATTATCTGCATGTACTATACATACATACAGTTTCTTTTTCCTAAATTCGTAAAAACTTAATCGTATGTTCATACATACACATAGTTATTCTCATCACCTAAAAATATTACTGTTTCAAGACACAAGTGCATATCAGATTTCATGCATATGCACTGTGCCTAAACTTTTTGTACATTCCCACGTACGATTTTTCACGTCGTGGGAAAGAAATGAAAAGAAAAAAGAAGCTTTCATGGGCACCTGGGGGCAGCTAGCCCGAACCTCGGGGAGTTGCTTTTTTCACCCGTCGCGAGGTAAACGTTGTTCTTTCTTTCTACTAAGTAAAAAAAATTTATAATTGTTGTAAATCAATTACTGCACAACAAATATATAAGTGCTCGTTAATTGTTATAAAAGTTGATCACTTTAGTAAATTAGTTGCTACTCAAAAAAAGTTTAGAACTTCTACTAATTATTGGTTGTAGGAAGTTTAAAAACTATTTAATAAGTGAAGTTGCAAAAAAATTCCAGTGTATAGCAACAAATCAATAAAAATAAAATTAACAATAAGTGATACAGTGAAAATAAAAGGTTTATTAAAGGATTATCCCAGACAGTGTTTTGTAATTTTCCCACAAATTTAACGGTTGTGTGCTCCCTTTCCCAGAGCACGGCACACGACATTACAACACTCAGCCGTATTCAGCTGAAATGGAGCCCCACTACAGCTCCATTCAGATCAAGGCAGAAATTTTGAGAGTGCTGTCTTTCAAGAGGAATTGCAGAAGTTGGGAGTCGAGAAAAGGCGCACAACAGCCTTACACCCACAGTCAGACCGTTTAGTCGAAAGATTTAACCAAACAATCCTGGACTATCTGGAGAAATTTTTAAATTTTTTGATATTGGGACCAGTACGTTCCACACTTACTACAATCGTACCGCGCCAGCATGCAAGATAGCACTAAACAGACACCAGCTAAACTCCACCTTGGACGAGAACTTCGCTTACGACTAGAGATGGTCTTGGGAAGTCCACCTACTGAAGTTAAGTCCCCCTACTGAAATTAAGTCAATCAGTGAATACCTTGATAATCTAACTACGACACTGAATGCGATACATGAGAATAATCGAGCTATGCTGAAGACTGCGAACCGGCGTATGAAGACATACTATGGCTTGCGGTCGAAGAAACCCAGTTTCCGAGTAGATCAACTTGTTTGGTTATACTTCCCAAGACGAGTAATCGGGTGGTGCCCAAAACTGCAGTGCGACTGGGATGGGCCATATAAGATTAGCGAGGCTGTAACCGAAGTGGTCTTCAAGATAAAGAAGTGTCATGGTGGAAAGATGCGGACTGTCCACATCGACAGACTGACCCCATATCGCGAAAGAAACGTCCTTTCCATATAATCACAAATACATCTCCTGGTAGCCCTAAGAAGGCATCCAGTCAGCTTAACTGGCAACTACAGGATACTAATGTGCCGCTTAGGACCTAGCGGCCGGTATACATCTTTTTAATTAGTCCATTTTTTTCAAACTTCCTCGCTTGACAATGAGTCAAAACTCCCCCACATCATACCCTACGTTGGCCGCGCTTCCGTAGGAATTCCACATTAAAAACGGTCTTCGAAATTTTAACCCCTGCTGCGCTAGTATTTGTGTGGCGTAATCTGTCAGTTCGAAGGCTCGATCTGTTTGTGGGGACTCTGGGACACACCCTCGAACGAATGTCGATCTGTGGTCGGAAGGGGATGCCCCGTGTGGAAGAGGTCCTGCAATCAGTTGGTTCGGTTACTGGTTGCAGAGGCCTCGCCGAATGGCCTTGGTGTTGAGGGTGGGTGGTAGACCAGATTTTTTGGGTTGCTGGGCTGCGAATGCACCTTTGGTTTTCGGTACCGATACCGATATCGAGCTCTGACCAAGGTCCGGCGTGACTTCTGGGAGGTTTCTCTGGCTCACCATGAACAGATCGCGTCCGACGAAGGCTTGGTGGGGTTCTTCATTCTTTCTGGAATCCGTGGTATCTGATGAAGAATTTATAAGGACCCGATCCTTGTTTAACCAGCCTCTAACGCCTTCTGAGTTAGCCTTCGTTAGAAGATGTTAATTTTCCTATCTCTTCTTCATTCTTTTCATTCCACTATCCTTGGTGGCTAACGAAAATTGGTAAGGATACAATCCCTGTTTAACCTGCCTCTGCCTTAAATGAGCAGATGATTTCCCATAACTACTTCTGAGTTAGCTTTCCTTAGAAGGTTTTAATTTTCCTATCCTTTCTTCATTCCTTCTACAATCCGTGGTGGCTGATGAAAAATTTATAAGGACACGATCCTTGTTCAACCTGCCTCTGCCTTAAATGAGCAAATGAATAGAATAGAATAGAATAGAATAGAATTATTTATTTAGGGCTATGTACTACAAGAATATAATTATCTTTTATTTAGTACGAAAAGAAGGCGGTAATTCAAATTAAATCGGTAGGCAACTAATAATATAAATTTAAATTTAAAAAATAAGCAAATTAAAATTAAAAGTTAATTGTGAAAAAATGTAAAATAAATAAAATGAGCAAATAATACTTAAAACATAAAATAATAATTAAAATAAATAAATAAATAAAATTAACGAAATAAAAAATACAAATATATAACAACTAAAAACTATAAATCACAAAGTCAAGACCATCTAAAAAAAAATCAAATGCCTATTCCAAAATGGTGCTACAGCGCGCTGTCTGCTCCATAAACCGACGAGTCGAGCTCGTACGCTGAGTACCAGATGGTATGTTATTCCAAACTCGAACAGCACGAACAAAGTAAGAGTTTCCATTACTGAATAATGAAAGTTTGGTATCAGCAAATCGAAACGCCTTGTGGAGCCTAAAAATTCTAATTTATTAAATAAATAACTAGGTTTTTTAGAATATATGAAGTTATGTAGAAATGCCAGAAGCCTACGTAAACGGTATTGTTTTAAGGAGCAACCAAGTAGATGGTTACGATGTTGCGAAACATGATCGAATCTCCTAAGGCAAAAAACAAATCTTGTGCAGTCATTTAAAGCCACATTTAGTTTGCCGAACGCATGTTCGTAGACAAAGTTCCCGAAGACAACCACAGGCGACGAAGCCAACCATAAATCCTACCTGTCATATCGTTAACATGGTCACAGCATAGCAATCTAGAATTGAGGTAGATTCCAAGATTTTTTAGGCGACTCGAAAATTGCAGCACCGTGTTATTTAAAACTACAGGTGGAAGGTCAGATACCTCAATTTCTCTGCGATAGAAAACTATGCACTGCGACTTTCCTGCATTAAGCAATAAAAGATTATGATTAGCCCAACGTGCAATATTGCGTAAGTCGGAATTCAGCCTGTCGATACAATCCTCCAGAAGTCCTATTGGTCGACTGAGATACACCTGCACATCATCGGCATACAAGTGCACTTTGCAATCTTCAAAAACATTAGGAAGGTCATTAATATACAGGCTGAAGAGCAAGGGGTCAAGAATAGACCCTTGAGGGACACCGCAATTTAGAGGCAAAGTACCGGAAACACGATCCTTCACCTTAACCCGCTGGAATCTATTAAAGAGAAAGCTGCGGATTAAGGACACAGCAGAAGAGTGAAATTGGAAGTCTGAGGCCAACTTTATAAGCAAATAGGAATGATTGACCATGTTGAATGCTTTGGAGAAATCAAGTAGGGCAAGAACACACAGATGGTCCCTATCAAGTGAGCTGCGAATATCACTCGTAACATTCAGAGGGGCTGTCTCACAACTACGAGATCTCCGAAAACCGGACTGGAAAGGACTTAATAAGTCAAGGTTTTCTAAGTGATCAGATATTTGTTATACTATCAACTTTTCCAGGACATTAGCAAGAAATCCTAAAAGCTAATCGGTCGAAAGTCACCGGTAACCTCAGGTGTGTACGTTTTGGACACAGATACAACTGTAGTGACTTTCCAATCAGACGGAAATATCGACATGGTAAGAAAAGTATTAAAAATATGGAGAATCGGCTTTATTATCAGAGGTAGAAGTAGCCTGATAAACCTAGGTGGGATACCATCTGGCCCTACTGCATCAGATTTGATGGCATCAGTTGCCACGACAACCTCCCTGGCATCGAAACATCTGAAAGAAAAAGAGGGCTGATCATTATTTGAGGGAAACATGAAACGATTAAAACCCATCTGTTCAGAACTACGTGAGGCAAGGGTAGGGATAGAAGTGAAATGGGAGTTAAGTAAGTCAGAGTCCAGGTTACACTGGGATTTATCTCTGCCATACACGGAGGCCTTACGCAAATTTCTCCACAAGATTTTGGATGATAGTAGGGGGTCAAATTTTTGCTGAAAGTATTGCCTCTTGGCCGCACGTAACCTAGAGTTGACGAAATTTATAATCAATTTGTAATGCGCACGGCTTTCAGTGATCTTTAGTCTAAGATATCTGCGATATAAAAAATCCCGTTCAGCGATAAGTGACTGACTCACTGCAGAAAACCAAGGACAACCATTTTCCCTGATTCTGCGAGAGTGAGTTGGAGCAAATTTATCGTGAAAATGATGTAGTAGTACGTTAAAACCATTAATATTCTCATCTACTGAGGTACACAGGCTGATTCCACCGCATGGCAGCGAGCCACACTCATCTCTCAATTGATATAGATCAATATCATCATATTTCCTATATGATATATCCCTGTACTTTATGCAGTTTCCAATATCAATGCTATAAGTCATAAAAAGAAAATCATGATCCCCACTAACTCCTTCTGAGTTAGCCTTCGTTAGGAGGTCTTAATTTTCCTATCCTTTCTTCATTCTTTCTACAATCAGTGGTGGCTGATGAAAAACTTACAATGACACCATCCTTGTTTAACCTGCCTCTGCCTTAAATGAGCAGATGATTTCCCACTAACTCCTTTTGAGTTAGCCTTCGTTAGAAGGTTTTAATTTTCCTATCCCTTCTTGACACTTTCTATAATCCGTGGTGGCTGATGAAAAATTTATAGGGACACGATCCTTGTTTAACCTGCCTCTGCCTTAAATGAGCAGATGATTTCCCACTAACTCCTTTTAAGTTAGCTTTCGTTAGAAGGTTTTAATTTTCCTATCCCTTCTTGACACTTTCTATAATCCGTGGTGGCTGATGAAAAATTAATAAGAACACGATCCTTGTTTAACCTGCCTCTGCCTTAAATGAGCAGATGATTTCCCACTAAGCCCTTCTGAGTTAGCCTTCATTAGAAGGTGTTAATTTTCCTATCTCTCTTTCATTCTTTCTACAATCCGTGGTGGCTAACGAAAATTGGTAAGGATACAATTCCTGTTTAACTTGCCTCTGCCTTAAATGAGCAGATGATTTCCCACTAACTCCTTCTGGGTTAGCCTTCGTTAGAAGGTTTTAATTTTCCTATTTCTTCTTCATTCTTTCAACAATCCGTGGTGGCCAACGAAAATTGCTAAGGATACAATCCATGTTTAACCTACCTCTGCCTTAAGGGAGCAGATGATTTCCCACTAATTCCTTCTGAGTTAGCCTTCGTTAGAAGGTTTTTCTACCCTGTCTTTTTTCATTATTGTCAGGATCCATAACGTGTATTGGCGGTAAGCCTACAAATTTCTACAAGGGGTAAGCCAGCTTGGACGGAGCTACAAGCTGGTGAGGTGGATGTAGTGTCACAAAACTACTTGCCTGGCTAGTCACTTGTATAAGGTTGATTGCAAATGCCACGTCCATGAAAAAGAAAACCCTAAGTTATCCCAATGTCAGTTAGGATTTTTCTATGCTTGAGGAGTGTGCAAACGTAATGGATGCCTGTCCAAGTTTCCAGGCAGCCTACAACAAACAATGAATTAAACAAACAGATAACACGATCACCAAGTCTTCCCTTAAAACTCTGCTGGAAATGTTGTTGCTTGAAGGATTTTTGCAAGGTAGGGTGACCCCATCACTGAAAATTTCCTGCAATCTATTTTAATTCCAATAAATGCGGAAGGGAGTCTCCTGGCAGAAATTATCACATGCCTAGGTTTATTTCACACTCTTCACAACTGAAAATTCAATGTTCCCGGCGGAAAGTTAGATAATGAGCACTACCAAACATAAATTATGCCTATTATGACATTTCGTGAAGTGTACATGTACATCTGCGAGAGATTCCACGTCAGAAAACAGACACTGAACCATAGCGAAATTCCAAACTAACCCTTCGAATTCCGCGCGACACCTAGTTCGTCGCAAATGAACTGCGCAGGCCGATTTAATAAAGGGCAACCCACACGAAGCATCAAGACGCATTGTGCTAGACTTGTATTTAGACAGATAATGACAATAATGCCGTAAATGAACCATGAAGTATTCCTAACCGAAAAGTGAAATTATAATTAGAACTTTGATAGGAGAGGAAAATAAAATTGAACGAAAACCTTAGCAGATATAGGGGTTTGGGATTGAATAAAAAGGTGGCAAATATGAAAAGTTGGAATCAAATAGAAACTTTGACAGAGATAGAGATAAAAATTAAACGGAAGCTTTGACAGATATAGTAAAGTGAAGTCAGTAAATAATTGCAACAATTGCTGAAATTTGGAAGCAAATGTTCTATGTTGATAAATATAAGAGAGGTCTAAACTAATTCATCCGGTTGACGTGTCTCAAGTTTTAAATTGCACCAACTTGACAAATATAAGAGAGGCCTAAACTAATTCATCCGTTTGACCTCTCTCAAGTTTTAAATTGCACCAGCTTGACAAATATAAGAGAGGTCTAAACTAATTCATCCGTCTGATGTTTCTCAAGTTTTAAATTGCACCAACTTGATAAATATAAGAGAGGTCTAAAGTAATTCATTCATTTGACGTTTCTGAGGTCTTAAATTGCACCAACTTGGCAAATATAAGAGAGGTCTAAACTAATTCATCCATTTGACGTTTCTCAAGTTTTAAATTGCACAAGCGTGACAAAGATAAGAAAAGTCCAAACGAATACATCCGTTTGACGTTTCGCAACTAATACGTCCATTTGACAGTTACTGAATTTTAAAATACATCGAAAAGGTGAACAACTATGGAAAATGAACTGTAGTCAACTGTAACTGTCAACTGTAGAACAAGTAGTCAAGATTTTCTTTTTAATCTTTTGTTTGTTTGTGTTCTGTTCAAAATTTGTTGAACGTAAAAATTCACGTTTAATATAAACATAAACCAAAACCGAGACGAAGAGCCCAATTTTCAGGGCGAACGAAAGGCAGGTATCATCAAACTTAAAAAGTCAAATTCATTTCCGTGGGAAGTAAAAGACGCAAGTTCGTCGGAAGGAGCAGCAAACTGGGACGCAAGAAGCACCAGACAAAAGGTGAATTTTCTCTGGAGCGACCTCATTCCCGCTGGCACACAATTGGGGCGCCTGAACTCTTCTCCACCCCAAGGAGATCGCTCGGCCAGGTGGTGGATCCAACAGGCCCCATTACTGAAGGCGTCTATTATTTGGAGTGCGCGCCAAACTCGGCGACTGGCGATATTTCAAGGAAGAAGGAAGGCAAGGTTGGTAATATCCTCGAAAGAATTTAGGATATACATAAAGATATTGTCACAAAAATGCGTTTTCCTTAATGGTTACCTGGCCGAGCGATTGCCAGAGCTGGTGTAATTGGTGAATAAGTTGCTTTCCTGGCAGATTAGAGGTGACTGGACTGCGCATGGCTGGGCCCCTTTTTATGCGTCTTTCCTCTGGGTACGCGCAATCAGAAAATAGTAGTTCCTTTGTGCTACTTACTTCAGATATCGTAGCTTCGTCTGTCGTACATAAATTATAAACAGCGGATGACTTGATTTTTATTCAATTTTTATTTTTCTTTACTTGCTTCTATTTTATTACATAAAAAAAAACTTATCCGCTATCTGACAGGCCGACTGCTCTATATCAGCGAGAAAAGAGGAAGAACGCAACATGGCGTACTTTTCTTCTACTACTCCCTAGTTTTTCTTAATTTCTGTACTAAACTAACTTAGTGCCCTCTATTAGGGAATTGCCTCTTCTGTTACATTTTAATGAATTTCAAGACAATTTCTTTTCCTATTTGAATTACAGATCAAAACTAATATTTGACTTTTCTTACTTTAATATGTAAAAAGGGGTCTAATTTTTCTTATTTTATCAATACAGGCCAACGTTTTGTTCTACTATTCAAATTACAAAAACACATTTGAGTTGTCTTGCGTTAATACTCGTCACAAGATATTTCATTTTTCTTATTTTATCAATACAGGTCAAAATTCTATTGACTTTTATTTTCCATAGTTGGCAGAATTATTGTGGTTTATTTGGCTGGTTCTACTTTTGGGTTTAGTGGTAGAGATGTGTCGAAAATAGTACATTTTCTAAGTTATTGGACTTAGGTAATTTGGCTTTTGGGGTAGAATGGTTAAGATGTGTCAAATTGATTCATTTACTTTACAGGTTAGGAACGTTCGTTTCCTATTAGTTAAGTTGATGGCTGTCACAATATTTCTTCTAATTCTACTTTACAGGATAGGAATATTCATTCTGCTTCGTTTAATTTATAACTGTAAAAATATTTCTGTACTTTACACGTTAGGAATATTCGTTTTCTTTTTTCTAAGTTGATGGCTGTCAAAATATTTCTTCTAATTCTACTTTACGGGATAGGAATATTCATTCTACTTCTGTTAGTTTGTGACTATCAAAATATTTCTTTTACTTTACACGTTAGGAATATTCGTTGCCTTTTAGCTAAGTTGATGGCTGTCAAAATATTTCTTCTAATTCTACTTTACGGGATAGGAATATTCATTCCGCTTCGTTTAATTTATGACTGTCAAAATATTTCTTTTAGAATCATTATGGTTCCCCGTCTAAGCACAAGTCTAGTTTAATGATTGTGCTTCAGGATACGACGTGTGGGTTCGCCCCTTCGAACATAGTCTGGAGAGTTTAGTAAATTGGACCAGACCCAATGAATTTGTAGCGACAGCTAGGAGTTGGAATGAAAACGAGTCTTTACTTTGGGTTTGGGGTTCTGTTATGGTTCGAGGTCTATCTTATGGCAGAGAATCCGTCAGATTGTACGATGTTGACTTGAAGTCTGACATTCCCGAGTGCTTGAGTAAGGGGTGCATAAATTTATTTATTTGTGTTTTACCTTCAGTCAGTATTTTACTGCACGAAGTTATAAAATTAGTGTATTACGCAGAGTGTCTTGATCCTATATTTATTCGGATTGGTACGTGCGGTGGAAATTGGTATTGATGGGAGAACCGTGGTGATAAAAAAAAAGCATTTGACGGTCAACTAAGGAGCTCTCATGAATTTACTATTCTTGGTAAAACAGTACATCGTCCAGCATAATTAGACAAGAAGTTGGCTCCTGAATTGAAATCTCTTGCTAGTACTACGACACAATTTTTAGGAAAACCTTGTGCACAAACGGCTTCTATGAATATCAAGGATGATTAAAGGGGGCATTTTCCGAGTTCAGCAAATCCGATACGATGGAATATCTACACAAATTAAGTGATCACGGAAAAAAAATGGAAAGTTCAATATTTGCTGCACTTACACACTATCCCGGCATTAAAGAGGCAATTGCTTGTGTGGCTTTCCGTAATCTACTTAACGGTGATCAGTTTGTCCTTATAGGTGGAACTCCGCAAAGAATGGAAAACTTTACACACTTTATTATGGGCGATCTTGGTTACAAATTGCCAGCTTGTACCCAGCCTCAAGGGATAAGCGCCTTTTCTTGTCGATACTCCATGTATAAGGTTGGTCCTATGTTATCAATTAGCAATTTAAGGAAGCTGACTGCTAGTGCTGCGGCTGTCGCCTGTTTCGCGTACTGGAGCGAGGTAAGTCATCTTGTTACACTACCCCCCCCCCCCCCCCCCCCCCCCCCCTCACAAGGTTGTAACTCCGTACAAGCTGGTTCATAGCTTTCTATTGTGGCGGGAAAAGCAACGGGAGAAGCACGACATGTACACGAAGAGAACTTTGGTACTGTACATTTAAAACTGTGTCAGTGCAGAGATACCGTCCTGACGAGAGTAAAAGGGCGGCCTCTCGAGAGCTCGAGGCTCTACGGAGACCATAATGGCCACTCTACGCAGACGGACCGCACCCACAGCGAGTTGACGTCGTGCGCCACTGATCATGAAAATCACGAAGGAGAGATAGGATAGAAAAAAACCTTCTAACGAAGGCTAACTCAGAAGGAGTTAGTGTGAAATTCATCTACTCATTTAAGTTAGAGGTGGATTCAGCTACGACGTATTATGGAAATAATGAAGAAAGAATAGGAAAGTTAAAACGTCTACTGAAAGATAACTCAGAAGGGGTTAGAGCTGTAGACGGTCAAGCAAAATTCATCTACTCATTTAAGGTAGAGATGGGTTCTACTAGGATCTTGTTTTTTAAATTTTATTCAGCTACGACGCATTATGGAAATAATGAAGAAAGGATAGGAAAGTTAAAACGTCTACTGAAAGACAACCCAGAAGGGGTTAGAGCTGCAGACGGTCAAGCGAAATTCATATACTCATTTAAGGTAGAGATGGGTTCTACTAGGATCGTGTCCTTTCAAATCTTATGCATCTACGACGTATTATGGAAATAATGAAGAAGGGAGAGGAAAGTTAAAACGTCTACAGAAAGATCACCCAGAAAGGGTTAGAGCTATAGACGGTCAAGCAAAATTCATCTACTCATTTAAGGTAGAGATGGGTTCTACTAGGATCTTGTCTTTTTAAATTTTTTTCAGCTACGACGTATTATGGAAATAATGAAGAAAGGATAGGAAAGTTAAAACGTCTACTGAAAGATAACCCAGAAGGGGTTAGAGCTACAGACGGTCAAGCGAAATTCATCTACTCCTTTAAGGTAGAGATGGGTTCTACTAGGATCGTATCCTTTCAAATTTTATTCAGCTACGACGTATTATGGTAATAATGAAGAAACGCCTCGGAAGGCGTTAGTGGGAAATCATCTGCTCATTTAAGGCAGAGGCTGGTTAAATAAGGATCGGTTCCTTATAAATTCTTCATCAGATACTACGGATTGTAGAAAGAATGAAGAACGCCACCAAGCCTTCGTCGGACTCGATCTGTGCATGGTAAGCAAGCGACACTTCCCCGAAGTCACGCCGGCCCTTGGTCAGAGCTCGATATCGGTCTCGGTCCTGCAAACCGAAGGTACACTCGCAGCCCAGCAACCCAAAAAGTCTGGTCTATCAGTACACCTCCGACCCTCAACACCAAGGCCAGTCGCAGAAGCCTCTGCAACCAGTAACCTAACCAACTAATTGCAGGACCTCTTCCGCACGGGGCTTATCCCTCCGACCGCAGATCGACATCCGTTCGAGGGTGTGTCCCCGAGTGCCCACACACATATCGAGCCTTCGAACTGGTAGATTTCGCCGGACGAATACTAGCACAGCAGGGGTTAAAGTTTCGAGGCAGTTTGTACAGTGGGATTCCTACAGCAGCGTGGCCTCCGTAGGATACCATGTGGGAGGGATTTTGACTCATTGTCAAGCGAGGAAGTGTGAAAAAAATGGACTAATTAAGAAGAGGTATACCGGCCGCTAGGTTTGGTAGGTCCTAAACGGCTGGCTGGATGCCTTCTTAAGGCTACCAGGAGGTGTATTAGTGATTATATGGAGAGGTCGTTTCTTTCGCGGTATGGGGCCAGTCTGTTAACTTGAACGGTTAGCATCTTTCCACCGAGACACTTTTGTATCTTGAAAACCATTTCGGATACAGCTTCGGTGAATTTGTATGGACCAACCCAGTCGCATTGCAGTTTCGGACACCGCCCGATTACGCGTCGTGGGAAATACAACCAAACAAATTGACCTACTTGGAAACTGGATTTGTTCGATCGCAAGTCATAGTAGGTCTTCATACGCCGGCTCGCGGTGTTCAAGGTGACACGATTGCTTTCATGATTCGCATTCAGTGTCGTGGTCAGATTCTCAAGGTATTCGCTAGTCGACACCACTTCAGTAGGTGGGCTTCCCAAGACCATCTAGAGTGATAAACGAAGCTCTCGACCCAAAAGAAGTTTAGCCGGTGTCTGCTTATTGCTATCTTGCACACTTGCGCGATATGATAGTGGTAGATACGGGACGTATTGGTCCCAGTCTCTCTGGTGTAAATTTAGAAATTTCGCCAGATAGTCCAGTATTGTTCGGTTAAATCTCTCTACTAAACCGTATGATTGTTGGTGTAAAGCTGTGGTACGTGTTTTCTCGACTCCGAGCTTTTGCATTACTTCCTGAAAGACGGCACTTTCAAAATTTCTGCCTTGATCTGAACGGAGCTCTAGTGGAGCTCCATGTCGGCTGAATACGGCTGAGATGAGTGCATCTGATACAGTCTCGGCTGTCTGGGCTGGTACTGGAATTGCTTCGGGCCACGTAGTGAAGTAGTCCATACAGACTACTAGGTAGCGGTTTCCATTATTGGTCTTTGGAAGTGGTCCCAATATGTCTGCAGCAACTCTTTAGGAAGGTGCACCAACTCTGCATACTTGTAGAGGAGCTCGCCGTCTTGACCGCGGCCCTTTCCGTGCTTGACACTGTAGACATCCAGCACACCAGTTCTTTACATCCGTACTATTACCCACCCAATAATATTTCTGTCGAAGCTTCCCTAAAGTTTTGTCAATGCCGAAGTGCTCACCCCATAGAGAATCGTGTACCTGATTGAGGACAATTTTTCGAAGACACTTTGGAGCTAAGTTTTGGTTGAGAATTTCTGTTCCTTGGTTGATGACTCGAACGGCGATGTTATTTTCTAATTTCAGAACAGACCACATTGACCAATACGCTTTAGCTGCAGGGCTAAGGTCTTTGATGCTCTCTTTATCCGAGCGTTGATTCGAAGTCAGCCAATTCCGAATACATCGCAAGGTGAGTGTTTGTATTGCGATCAAGCTCTTTTGCTTGCCCGCGACTTCCTTAATATGGTATATTAAGGTACTCAACCTTAATAGGATTTGTGCCTTAAGGTACTCAACCTTAAAGCGGTGTTTCTAGTGGCGAAGTGTATTGAGGTACTCAACCTCAATAGAAAACAGTTCTAAGTATTGAAGGTACTCAACCTTAATACGCTATGAAATGAAAATTCGCTAAATAAAACTCTCGACTACTGACGAACAACTAATAATTTATTTTCTCAAAAAGTTCCTTTTTTATACAAATTATCTACTGAAAATCCAAAATATCAAAATCAGCAACAATTCTAAATTATTTCCTTCCCATAGTCACATGAAATCAGACATATGTATTTTGCTTACCTACCTACAAAATATTTGTCACTGCGCCTTCTGTTATCACAATTCTCATGCAATATGATCTTGTTTACTTGCATAGTGCAGACAATTTCATGAGAATTGTGATGGGCAGCGGTGAGAAATTAATTGTAAGCAGATTTACAATTAATGAAATTTAAGTTTTTGGTATGTAAAGCTAAGGAATGTGCTACAATACTATGCATATGGCTTGGCTTGAAGGCTTAAGATCTTCTGATTGTAATAGGTCCAGGGAAGTGGTTCTTGGCAATGGTACGGGTGGTCTAGGGTGTATTGTTTGATGTCCAAACGTATGTTTTTTATATGTCCATGTCACATATACGATGAGAGCCAATATTAGTAGCAAACTTGTGTAGCCAATGGTGTATTGATGAGTATCATGAAAGTTGATGTCCTTGGGAGCTAGTCTTTCCCTTTCCTTGAGTGAGTTGATTCTCATTTGAAGTTCTTGGATGTCTTGCATGATGCGTTATGCTGGGGAGACCTTCAATGCTAGGTCGGTGTTGGTGTTGTTTAGTGTTCGGATAAAGTCGGTGAATCTTGGTGTGGTAATAAATTGACCTTCTGAGTGGCTGGAGATAATGTTGTGGCCCCTTATATTGGGAGATTCATCTCGGACAGATTATTGTGGGCTTAAATCTAATATACCAGAACCTTCAAGGACTTCTTGGTGAACTGACCCTTCACAAACAATATTGATAGTTGTTCGTGTTGGCATCAAGTATATCCAATGATTTGGGGTGGCTAATTGTATCCATCGAAGGGAGTGAGCTGATGTAAGAAAACAGTTTCTTGGTGTTGATTCTGTCAGCAGACTGATCTTGCACAGGCTATGATTGGACTGCTTGTTATAGATTGGATGATGTTGCTTGCAGATTAATCCTGATTCGCCTACTCGGCATGATCTTAGTTCGTTCTCTTGTAGAGGATAATACTGATCTCTATGGAGATTGATTATCAAGAATTCTGTTGATGGTTGAATCATCATGAGACTGTTGTTCCTTAAAAATGCTATTGACACCAAGTGCATTATTTCAAATTGTTCATTGTAAATAATGGTAGAGTTAACCGAAAGATCATGTGGCTAGGACTGGCTCGTCCTTCAACTGGCATGATGCTGTACAATTTTATCAGGTCCTCAGGTTTTGCCGGCAATCTCAGTGATGATGTGAGATGCTCTTGAATATGACTGAGCTCCTTATTGAACTGTCTCGGCGCCAATAGGTCCCTTGATGTGTATCAATTAGTACGTCCCACAGAGTTGATTGGATGCGTTGATAATTATTGATAGCCATTACTAACCGGAGCGAAAGTGTTGTAAATATTTGTGTTATTCTTTGCTGGTGGGCTTCATGTGTTAGGTTGTTGAGTTGAGACATGGTTGTATTGAAATATTTGTGAAACTCCATGAACTGGCTCTCTGTCCTTTCTTGTGACCTTTTGATTACATTGGTAGTTGAGTCAATTACTGAGGTTTGGTTCTTAATGAGCTCTAGAAGATAGTGATCATTGCTCTTCATATTTTTAATCACTTCAGACATCTGGTTGGCATATTACGAATCTAAAATCCCAAATAAGGAGTTGGCCAGACTGCCTATGATGTTTAAGGGAGCTCTTTTTGCTCTCGATCGCACCTTTTTATGACTATGAAGTAGGAGCTCATTACCATTCTGCATTTCGGTTAGGAAACCTTGGAATTGGTTTAGGATAGGCTCGCAGGATATCTTGTCAGTAATTATGTTGCAAAGATTACTCAAATTGCTTATGCCACAACGTATAGCTTCGTATTCTTCCCAAACTGGGGTCACGTTGTAGTGCACTACGAGCGTCCATTCGTTGGATATGAGGTGAGCGTTGCCCATGGGCTCAAAATATATTCCTGGTTTAGATTTGAATTCGTTAATTCGTACTTGACTAAATACTGGCAAGATTAAGCAGGTAAATAGCAACAAGCTTGTTGCAGCACTCTGACGATGTCTTCTTTTGTGAGATGTTGGGCTTTCTGAGATAGATGCCGTTGGACCTTCTGAGGCAAATGCTGTTGCACCTTCTGAGGTAGATGCTGCTGTTGTTGAACAAGCGTTTGGCGCAGTCTTGCGTTTCTGCGTGGGTTTTGAATGCGACGTTTGTTCTTTGGAGTCTTCGGTGGTCAAAGAGTTGCCTAGCATTTGATGAGTTGAAACACTGCCATCTTCCACGGGCAATGGTGCTAGTTTGTGTATGGGTCTTCGTATATGCCTGATGACGTTCTCACGTCTGCTACTCTCACCAACCCATCTTGTCCCCTGACTGTTTCTATGATTCGACCTAGCTGCCATTGGGTTGTGGGAAGATTTTCTTCCTTTATTACCACCATCATTCCTGGACGAGCATTTTTTTATTGTTGTTTCGATGTAACGATGGTGTAACTGGCTGAGGTTTTCCTTGGACCATCTTTGCCAGAACTGATTTTTTAGAATGAACACTTGTATCCATCGCTGTGAAAGGCTGCTCCTTGAAGGTTGTGCGTTTGGATCTGCAGCGGTCGTGAGTGGCTCTCCGATTAAAAAATGTCCAGAAGTGAGAGCGGTTAGATCGTTTGGGTCACTAGGTAATGGCGTTAATGGCCGAGAGTTCAGAATGGCCTCAATTTCGATCATAAGTGTTTCAAGTTACACATTTGTCAATGAGGCTGATCCGATGTTTCGTTGCAGGAAATATTTGGCTGACTTCACTGCGGCCTCCCACAAGCCGCCAAAATGTGGAGCTCTAGGTGGAATGAAGTGAAACTGAATCCCCTTAGCTGTGCAATATGAGGTTAGTAATTGTTGTGAGTCTCCATGTTGAAGGTTTTCTTCAAGTTCCTTGAGCTGGTTCTTTGCTCCTACAAAGTTAGTAGCATTGTCTCAGTACAGATTGCTGCAACTTCCTTTTCTTCCAGCGAAACGCTTAAGGCATCCTATAAATGCTGCTGTGCTCAGATCACTTGCTACTTCGAAGTTTACTGCCTTCGTTGCAAAGCAGCAAAAGACTGCAATATATGCCTTCTGAGGACGTTTGCCTCTCAGATTAAAATGAATCCAAATAGGTCCTAAGAAGTCTACTCCAGCGTTTGTAAAAGGTCGTGCTGGTTGTATTCTGTGTGTAGAAAGGTTCCCCATTAATTGGTTGAGGAGTTTTTGTTTGGCCTTGGCGCATCGGATGCACTTCCCAACCATTGATCGAGCGATAGTTTTACCCTTGATGGGCCAATATCTTTGGCACGTTGTAGCCAGGAGTGTCTGTGGTGCACAGTGTAGATTGCTTTCATGAAGAAGTGTCATCAAAAGCTTAGTAGAGGTATGTGCGTATGGAAGTAGTATTGGGTGTTTTGCATCTAAGGGTAAATTAGCTGCTTCCAATCGCCCTCCTGCTCTGATTAAAGCCTTGGTTGTCTATGACTGGAGACAAACTGCTCATAGGACTGCTGGCATGGACATTCCCCGTACGATGTAACTGTGATAATTCTTCCCTGAATTCCCTTTGTTGAATTGATTTGATGATGATTGTGGTAGCCTCGTCAAGTTCCTTTGTTATTAATTGTGGGTTTCTGTTGCGACAGTGATGGACAGGTCGACAATTTCGTCAGAATCTCAAAACATAACCAACAATTCGTTGCCATCGACTGAAGTTATTCTGATGTTCAATGGTGTTTACAAAGTGTGAATCTTCACTAAAGACTGTCAGAATAGTATTCGGGTGTCTTTTTTCCAGGTCCGTATCTGATTTGATGTATTGTGGAGGCCAGTGGGTTTCTGTACCATGAAGGAATAGAGGACCATAAAACCAAATGTTCTGAGAAGCTAGTTTTTCTGGATGTACTCCCCGCGATACCAGGTCGGCCGGATTCTGTTTTGAGCTTACATGCCTCCATTGGTCTGGTGATGATATTTCTTGGATAGACACGATCCGGTTGGCGATGAATGTATGATATAATCCCGGATCGGAATTGATCCAGTCCAATGTGATTTTTGAATCAGTCCAGTAATAGCATTGGACGTTCTTCAAGTTTAGATCGGATTTGACTCGGCTAGCTAATTCTGCAGTCAGTTTTGCTGCGCACAATTCTAGTCGTGGAAGAGTGCATGGTTTGGCTGGAGCTACTCTTGATTTAGAGCATAGGACTCGCACGATTGTAACTCCTTCCTGGTTTATGGAACGTAAGTATATTGCAGAACCATAGGCCTTTTCGGATGCATCAGCGAAGGCATGCAGTTGTACTGATACTGGAACTGCTGCAGAAAACATATGTCTTGGAAATTTGATTCTAGCGAGTGATGGCAGTTCTTGATGAAATTTTGTCCAAAATGTGTGTAGTTCCATAAGGAACGCTGCATCCCTGTCAAGTTTAAGACGCCATAGGTTTTGAAGGAAAATCTTTGCAAAAACTATCACAGGACTTAAGATGCCCAGCGGATCGAACAAATGTGCAATGTCCGATAAAACTGTTCTCTTTGTCACCCTGCTAAGCTCAGTGCACAATGTTTTGATGCAAAATTCTTCTGAGTGAGGTATCCATGTCAGGCCCAATGTTTTTATGCCTAGATCGGACTCGTAAATGTCGAATTGCAGAGCCTTGTCCTCTCTTGAGAAAGATTTCAATAATTGGGGATGATTGGCGCACCATTTCCGGAGCTTGAGTCCGCCACTCCTTAGAGCTTCTTGCAACTGCCTCTGTAACTGTAATGCTTCAACCAAACTATTTGACCCCGTCAACGAATGCTTCGATTCGTGCTGTGAAGTTGTTGATCCGTGACATCACTTGTACATTTATTCTGTGTTGGGTGCGTTGCTTTATTTCTCCTATGCCTTGTATGAGCATCGTTTCTGATGATTTTCGTAGACCAAGTTTACTTGACAAATGTTCTGTTATGAAGTTTAGTTGCGAACCTGAGTCAAGAATCGCTCTACATCGGATTGTTTCGCCCTTGCCATTTGGTATCATTATTAATACGGTTCGAAGCAGAACATAATTTCTCTTGAGTGTTTTCGTTCTTGCTGCCAAGCTTGCTGATGGATCTTTGGAACTTGTTGTTGGTTGAACGATGATGCTCTTAATTGCCTGATCGTCAGATCTCTTAGATTGAATTTGTTGATGAAGTAATGTATTGTGCTTCTGATTACATTTTAAGCACCCTCTTGCCGGACAATCTGCTACTTGGTGGGAACACTTCAGGCAATTTGTGCACACCTTTAATTGGTATGCCATCTTGCGACGTTCTATAGGTGAAAGTTTTAAAAACTTAGGACATGCAAATAATCCATTCTGACAAGCTTTGCAAGGGTAGGGCTGGCTCCTGTGACCAGTACTGATGGTTTGTTGATGAGTCTACTGTCTGCCTTCTGTGAGCCTAGTGTCTCTAGAGCCTGGAACCGAAGTTCCAAGAACTTCAGGAGCTCTTCTGTAACTCAAAATTATGTTCTAGCTTCTCTTCTTTCTGAAGAACAAGGGGTTGAATTAAAATCTGTGTATAAATATTTTGCGTAATAATCATTTAATAAAATTCAAATTTCTTATTCTATACAGCCTCACTAACTTGTGCCTAATCTTAATACTAGAATCCGCTACCTACTAGTGTGCCGGCATTAATTAATTGATGTTGGTCTCAATTCCTCTGTATATATATCTACTGCTGGACTGGTTCCTAAATCTTGATGTCTCGATATATCTATTGAACGCCTTCGGTTCCTTCTTTTCTGCTAAATTCGACGCTATTCTGAAGTTATTCCTTCCTTAAGACTGACTGACGTCGGCTAAGAAGGCGGGACCTTGTGCGCCGTAAATTCTTCGTCCACGCCTGGGCTTTCAAGCCGCAGCCAAGGATGTTTATCTCCTTTGCTTCTTTATTTTCTTCTAATTCACAAAAAATTTTCCTGGGCTCCTTATTCCCTCTTATTCCTCATCCACGCTCCGCTGTGATATTATTCACTTATTTATTTTATTTTTCTTCCATCTTTTCAATTTTAAATTTTTACCCGAACTCAACTATTACTGCGAACTTTCTAGGCCTGGATCATATTCTCGTCTCAATCGAAAAAAAGATGTCTTCCGGAACTCTCCAGCTGGTTGGCTCCACTTTCGGACTTCGGTTCGGACTTTGACACGCGGTCTGGTCGAAAGGTACAGACTAAAGCCGATCACACACTAGCAACTTAAACACTAACTTAACGTCGGACCTATGTACTTGGCACTTTATCTCACGGTCAGCCTAATATTAAGCTATAAATTACAAAACTAACTTCTACTTATTAACCGTGACGATTCTTCTCTCTATCCAACAAATTCTTACAGCTTATTTGATCACATAAATTACTAACCTATCTACATGGCTTCTCAACTACGCTTTTAGAAAATCTACTACCTTAATATCACTTAAATCTACTCCCTACCCTGACATACCAGAGGTTGGGTTGATAGTTTATGTTTGACAATTCTAATTGACAACTCATAATTCCATCGTACATAAATCGCCAAGAGCTCAATATTTATTTAATCATTTATTCATATACTGTATGTCTACTTTTAATACTTACGGAACGACAGAAGCAACTTATAGGAACTGATTTTTGGTGAGGTTTATTTCTAATTATTGTTCGTGACCTCATTTACCAATCATCAAACGTTGGTATTCTTCTCTGCCGCATTTCACTTCTAAGGACGAGACGTGTGAATGTTATAGAAATTGTTAAATTTTATACTCTCTAACTCTATTTGTTTTGTAACAGTCTTTACGAGAATATTCTTACTTATTGTTAATTACTTGTGTCTTTGTGGGCATGGAGTTTATTTGGAGTGTTTCATCGACAAACTTCTTAGATCTCCTTATTTGTGTGGACCGTGCTTTGCGACTCTATTTACATTCTTTTTCTATTATTTGGTTTTATTTCAATTCTTTTTTCTTTCATTTAGTGATTTGAACATTAGTCAACTAATGATGTCTACTTGGAACGACTACGTGCGTTACACTTCTACTGATTGTAGATCTCTGGGTGCCTGTAATCCTTGCTCATACAGAACATGGGTTGATTTGTCTACCTTTTTTAGAAGCAAGTGTAGCAATATTGGATCCCATGTGTCTGTCTGGATTCCAAGAATATTTAATGCCAAGATGCACTCCCTTGTAGTGTCATGTAGCCTCTTTATTGATGTAGAAGAGTCTGGTGTGGTTACTTGTTGTCCTAACAATTTTTCCAACAATGTTCTGGTCAGCAACCTTTTGTTGTTGTATTGTTTTGTAAGGGTATCCCAAGCCGTTGAGTAGTTTGCATCTGATATTGGCAAATGTCTGATTAGGCGTTCGGCTTCACCAGTTAAATTGGTTTTGAGAAACCACATTTTCTGAGACCCTCCAATGTCTTGTTCGTGAACCATTTGTGAAAACAAGTCATGAAATTGTTTCCATTTGAGTTAGTCGCCATCAAATTGTGGCAGCGAGATCTTTGGCAATTTCATCTGCGTTGATATTGTTGATCTGGGTTGATCCATATTTGAGTTTAAAATCTCTTCGGACCTTTGCAGTAACTTCGCCAGCATGTTTTGCGTGGCTTCCTCATCTCTATAATATTCTTCTGGGTCATATTCATAGCAGTCGTGAATGTATTCTGCAGCTTCCCAAATGGATTGGTTGATAGTCTTTAGTTGTGTTGTAATATGCCCCTGATGACTCTTGTGTAAGAGATAATTCCTTCTATCTCATCTTCTGTTGCCATTTGTTGCTTTAGCAGCTGTTCCATGCTGATAGATTGTCTTCCAGTTGATTGATGCGATTAATGTAACGTGAAGTCACGTCGGGGTCACCAAATTATGTTTGTATTGCGATCAAGCTCTTTTGCTTGCCCGCGACTTCTTTAATATGGTATATTAAGGTACTCAACCTTAATAGGATTTGTGCCTTAAGGTACTCAACCTTAAAGCGGTGTTTCTAGGGGCGAAATGTATTGAGGTACTCAACCTCAATAGAAAACAGTTGTAAGTATTGAAGGTACTCAACCTTAATACGTTATGAAATGAAAATTCGCTAAATAAAACTCTCGACTACTGACGAACAACTAATAATTTATTATCTCAAAAAGTTCCTTTTTTATACAAATTATCTACTGAAAATCCAAAATATCAAAATCAGCAACAATTCTAAATTATTTTCTTCCCATAGTCACATGAAATCAGACATATGTATTTTGCTTACCTACCTACAAAATATTTGTCACTGCGCCTTCTGTCATCACAATTCTCATGCAATATGATCTTGTTTACTTGCATAGTGCAGACAATTTCATGAGAATTGTGATGGGCAGCGGTGAGAAATTAATTGTAAGCAGATTTACAATTAATGAAATTTAAGTTTTTGGTATGTAAAGCTAAGGAATGTGCTACAATACTATGCATATGGCTAGGCTTGAACTGTGAGGTCGTCCTCCTGTTTTTGACCTATATATTCTTGGGTGGTGACTAGGCGAATTATGATGGTGTCTTTCTCTTCGAGCCGTTGACAATAGTGACAACCAGTTGTGGAACAAGGACGGCGCGACATTGCATCTGCGTTGCTATGACTTTTACCCGGACGATGTACGATTTCAAAATCATAGGCCTGCATGCGTTCTATCCATCTTGTTACTTGTCCTTCAGGACACCGAAATTTTATAAACCATCTCTAAGATGCATGATCTGTTCGAATTGTAAACTTTTTCCCTAGTAAGTAGGGCTGAAAATGTGCGCAAGCCTTCACTATAGTGACCAATTCTTTCCGGGTGATTCAGAAGTTTCTCTCAGGCCGACTGAATGTTTTGCTGTGATATTCAACCACGCGTTCCATCCCGTCTTTAACTTGTGAGAGAATAGCTCCCCAAGCGTGTTGGCTGGCGTCTGTGTCCAGTATAAATGGCAAATTTTCGTCTGGCTGCGTAAATATAGGCGCAGTGGTTTAGCGGTTTTTTAACTCTTCGAATGCTGCTTGACAAGCATCTGACCAGAGGAATTTTCGACCTTTCTCCGTAAGCTCCGTTAATAGTTTCGCGATAGCTGAGAAGTTTTTAACAAACTGCCGGTAATAAGCACACAGCCCGAGAAATGTCTGTATATCTCTTCGTGTTTTTGGTCGAGGCCAGTTCTTGACAGCATTAGTTTTGTCGGGATCTGTCGACAATCCAGAGTCGCTGATAATGTGTCCGAGGAACTACGTTTCTCTTTGACACAACTGACACTTCTTCGGTAAAACTTTTAGATTTGCTACTCTTAATCGTCCTAAGAAAAGGCGGAGATTTTCTACCATTTGTTCGAACGTGGAGCTATGTACGATAACATCGTCCAAATATACTAGGCACGCCTGAGGTGGAATTCCTTGGAGGACGATTTCCATGAGCCTCTGAAAGTTTGCAGGAGCATTAGTTAGTCCAAATGGCAAAACTGAAAACTCCCACAGTCCACTGCCTGTAGAGAACGCGGTCTTCTCGCGGTCTTCTTCTTCAACTTCTACTTGCCAGTAGCCCGACTGTAAATCTAATGTCGAAAGCCAAGTTGAACCGGCGAGGGCATCCAGTGTCAGATCGATACGTCGTAGTCGATACGAATCCTTTTTGGTGACCTCGTTCAATCGCCCGTAGTCATCGCAAAATCTCGTCGAGCCATCATTACCGTAGTTCGCCCGAGGTCGTTTTTTTCGCGCAAAGACATCTTGATGTTCCACGAGTATTTATTTTATTTGTTTATTTATTTTATTTATTTCATTTTATTACGGAAAGTACACAAGAATATTAATCTTTTAAAGTACATTATAAATTGGAAAATCAAAAGAGAAAAGCGTGAGTTCAAAATAAAAAAAAAAAACACAAAAAATAAAAACAAAAATAAAAGAAAAAACAGAGTTCAATCGGTATAACAATGATAGTACTAATAAAAACTCCAAAACAAATGAAAAAGAAAAAAAAACTTACAAAATAAAATAACTAATATTACCTACTAATCATAAGAAGCAATTCCGCCACCACTAAGGTATATGGGTGTAAAGCAGCGCTCTGAACTCTCCAACTGTACCCGCACTCCTCAATCTATTTGGCAAATTATTCCAACTACGAGCAATATAAACAAATTAAGAACCATCAAATACTCGCCTATTAAATCGCATGATTAAAACGTTACGGTGCCGCGACGATTGAAGGAAAAAAATGTAGTCAGCCAGGTAATCCGGGACACCCGTGCGCACTAACTTATAAAAAAAGACAAGTGCCTTGCGCCTGAGATACGACTCCAAAGAACAGCCGAGAAGATCTTTACTACCATAAATTTTGCCATTGAGGAAAAATATGTGATCACAACAGCTCAATCTTGAATTGAACTTTATCCCCAAATTTGTAGCCTGCTCAACATAGGGTAACACACAGCCGTCAAGAAAGACGGGAGCAATATATGCTTCCAAGGAGTCATGGCGTATCACAAGGCATTGAGACTTGCCTGGATTAATCGTAAGGTCGTTCTTTACTGCCCAGCCATAAACTCTTTCCAGGTGCTCATATAGACGTGCAATGCAATCTTCTATGAGACCAATTGGTCTGCTAGTGTACAATTGAACATCGTCGGCAGATAGGTGAACGTTAGTATCACGTACGGCATCTGTCAGATCATTAATAAATAAGCTAAATAATAGTGGACCCATAACAGAACCCGGAGGTACACCGGAAGACAAAGGAAGCAATTCAGAGAAAATTTCATTAATGCGAACCTGCTGAGATCGTCCAGAGAGGAAGCTACAGACTAAATTAATAGCCGAGGGAGAAAAACCGAAATTTGAATCTAATTTATTAATTAGCTTAAAATGATTAACACAAAAGCTTTGGTAAAATCTAGCATTAAAAGAACACCCAGTTCACCTCTATCCAGGCTGCATCTCATGTCTGTGGTGACCTTTAGCAGAGCAGTTTCACAGCTATCGTTCGAGCGGAAACCAGACTGCCAGCGGGAAAGCGTCTTATTATTTCCGATATGTGCCAGCATCTGGATGCACATAAGTTTTTCGAGGACTTAAGACAGGAAACACACAAGGCTTATGGGTCGAAAATCAGAGGGGCAAGAGATCACAGTCTTTTTCGGGATTGGAATCTCTGTCGCTTTTTTCCACCTTGACGGGAAAACAGATGTAGTCAGAGTAGTATTGAGTATATGCAAGATATATGGTCCAATGTAGGGGTAAATAATTTTTATAAACTTCGGGGAAAGGCAATCAGGGCCAACTGCATCAGATTTAGTGGTAAAGAGCGCTTCATTAAGTTCATCAATGTCAACACATCTAAAATTAAATAAAGATACATGATTCTGCTGAGGAAGAGTCATGACATTGACATCGACATCAGCAGCTATTAAGTTGTTATGAGTGGATACAAAGTGTTGATTAAATTCATTGACATTGAACTCCTGATGTTTAATGTTATCCTTTCTACAGATCCCAGTCGCTCTGAGATTCTTCCACAAAATTTTAGGAGAGAGCATAGGATCTAAATTCGAGCGAAAGTGATTATATTTTGCAGAGCGAATTGCACAAGTGGCCTTATTACGCGCATTTTTATATAAGGCACGTGCACCACTGGTCCTGAGCCGTTTAAATATATAGTTCAAATGCTCACGTTTCGTATTAAAGGAAGCGATAGTTGGAGTAGACCATGGACATGGCTTCTATCAGGCCTCCTAGTTACTAGAGGTATATGCTTGTCGAAAAGGAAATTAGTGGAATTTTCAAAGACTTCGACTTGCTCATCAACACTATTGCAGTAGAATATCTCATTCCATGGCAAGGAGATGCATTCTTGAATCAGCGCCTCAGTGTTTAGATTTTTGAAATCACGATAGGAGAAATAATCCATGTAATTTCCAGACACTACCGGAAAATTATATGACAGGAATAGCATATCATAATCTAAGAAACTAGGAGCGCTAATTTGATTTTGGAATAGTATGCAGTCCATATCAGTTACTAAGAATTGATCAAGGAGAGATGGATTGGACGTATTTTAATAGGTCGTTAAGCTGTTAACTGTGCTGAGGTATACAGACTGCATTAAGAATAGGAAGGCATCCGTGCGCGAGCTAGGCTGCAAGAGATTGACATTGAAGTCTCCCCTACGATAATACTATCGTAACGACGGGCAAGATCAGAAAAAACATTTTCAAATTCGGACGCATCATCGCAAGAGAAGTGCTCAGGGGCACAATAAACATCAGATAAAACACACCTATCGGATCCATTGCTCACTTCAACACAAATAAACTCAATATTCTGGTCAACAGATGAGTGAATTAATTTAGCTCGTAGACAAACTCCTTTAGCCAGGTCTCACTGACCAGCAATGCATGGATATCGGTGTTGGTAAACATCAAGCGCAGCTCATTCGTTTTATTACGCACACTCCTGCCGTTCAGCGTGAACACATTTAAACCTTCACACTGCCCACAAAAAATGTTCAACAAAGCTCTTACTCTGTTAGGTTCAATATCATCATATATACTCATAATATGCACAGAGTTTGAGAGAGTATGGGCACTTGTTAGACAGTTCAGAGTATGACCACATCGTTAGAACGATACATAAATTTGAATAAAAAGAGGGGAAAATGTAATTGCTTCTAATGGCTGAAGAATCGAACAAATTAAAACTAAAATTGCAGAATAAAAAGAAATGAAAAACAGAAAATAGAGGAATCGCGACATACAGAGCTTAAGAATAAAATTAATCAGAAAAAGAAAAAAAGAAAAAGTATAGCTATCATAAGAATAACATGAACTACCTTAACACTAACCATGCTGTTGCTCCGACGTTGATGCTGGGATCAGCTGAGAAGAATTCAGAATTTTTAGTGGAGACGAATCACCGGCCTTCCACATTACATGCACAATACCATTTCTCGTGGTTACAGAATGCAGGGAACCACGCTGACGGAGCCGAGTCGCTTCATGCAGAATGGAACTTTGCTTCGGTGTGAGACTCTCGTTAATATATACATTACCGCCAGATGTACAGCCATCGATTTGCGTTAGCTTTACTCCACCACATTTACGAAATGCTGCAATAAGTGCTCGGCTTTCAACTTGATTAGGGAGTCTAGCAAAGATAGGGGATGCACTAGACAGCAGCTCCGGGCCAACAGAATCAGCAGATCTAACTGTCGATTTAATACGAAAGGCTTCAACATGCGATGATAGGTCGTGTCCTACTATATGGGAAATGTTGTGCAGCATTTTAGACAGGTCTTTATTAGGTCTAGAGGGAATGCCCCTGATTGCCACATCGGATAGGCGCTGTGAGCGACGTATCTGTTCGATTTCTTCACCATTCACACAACACTTGCTCTCCAGCGATATAATTTTCTCCTCCAAGGCAATGATCTGCAGCTTCATAGGTGTGACCGACTCATTTTAGAAATACGGACTTCCAGCTCTTTAGATGTTTGAATAATTTTAGTGACCAGGCCTACCAAACCTTTTAAAATATCCTGAGTGACGACGGCTGACGGCTGTCCACAGAGGTTCACTGGTGTTATACTTTCCGATGCAGCACGAAGTTTTTCCCCCTGATTGCGGGTTGCTCTCGTTGTAGTTGAATTGCCGACCATCTTGGCAATCAAAAGTAAAACTTGTTCCAGGTCTTAAGAAAGGAAAACAATTTAGCAATTTAACCGATGCGGTTCGAAGTCCCAAGATGTTGCGGAATAGGATCACGAACTCAACACAATTATTACTGATAATTGGACCGGGATATAATAATTTATCCTGCGAAATATTGATAATTCAATCGGAGCAAAAATGAACACGTCTACTCTCTTCCAGACATACTCTAGTACTAGTTTCTGTTGATTATTCAGGTGTACAGTTGTGAGTTCCAACAATAGGTACAATTCAGGTGGTAAACTATCGAAGTTAGGTGTTAACTTCTCGGACGAACTAACAATGTCTGCCTCTACCTCAACCTCGGCTAGAGAGGTGTTAGCCTTCAGCTCGATTGGGTCCTCGGTAATGTTTGTCAGACGAACTAACAGATATTCCTTATTGTTCCGGCAGACTGCTGGTTCCATCCAGATAGAAGATGGGATATTCTTTGGAGATATTAAGACGGTTTTCTGCTCACCCACTAGAGGGTTGAAAAGTTCTACGAAGCAGGAGGAATGAGGTGGTATTGTACAGTCCTGAATTGTCCTAACAAAAACTTCAGTGTCGTCTTCTTCGGTTATCAGAACAAGCTCATGGGCTATCTGAATAGTGTGCTTTGCTAAGTCGATTGAACATCTGTTGACTGCAAGAAAATCCATCCCGATGATGCAGTCGTCAAGGACATCAGCTACGTAGAAGGTGTGTATTGTGGTAAAATTTTTTATAGCTACTGGTAGCTTAATGACGCCGTCCACTATGCTACTTCCTCCAGTGACATTTCGAATCCGCGTTCACGATGGGTTGAGCCTATAGGGATATTGCAAACGGTCCAGTATTCTTCTATGGAGTATGGAGTGCGTCGCTCCTGTATCCACGATCATGTGGCAGATAACTCCTTCTATCTTCCCTTTTTTTCTAATGGTATTACAGATCATACCTTGACTAACAGTTATGGAGGTAGAACTGGTAGCCTCGAAGATATTGGCCCCGTCGTGTCCCGTGTCTCCGTGTTATGTCTGGATATTGGCCCTCGGTTAAAGGTTGGTGTAATGGAGGTTAGGGTGATAGCAGGCGGTGTGTGGTGGATAGCTAGTGTGTCAGGAATTGGTGTGTTCTTTGTTGGGGTGTTAATAGGTGGTGTGGGTTGGTTCGTTAGAATGTTACTGGGAAGTGTCCGGCTTGTTAATGCGTTAAGGGGAAGGGGATGATTCGTTACGGTGTTAGTGGGAAGAGGGTGGTTTGTTAAGGTGTTAGTGTGAAGTGGATGATTCGCTATGGTGTGAGTGGAAAGAGGATGATTTGTTAAGGTGTTAGTGGGAAGAGGATGGTTTTTTAGAGGGTTAACGGGAAAGGGACGGGAGATTATTGTGTTAGTGGGGTGCGGATGGTGGATTATTAGTGAGCTAGTGGGCGGGGGATGGGGGATTGGGGGATGACATGTAGGTGCTTTAGTGGTCAGGGTGTTGGTGGGAGGTGTATGTGTAACGAGTGTTTTAGTGTTGGGTGGGATAGTTTTTAATGAATTGTTATTTTGTGTATGTTGAGTTCTGGGTGTGTTGATGACTGGAGTATGTGTGGTTTTTCGGGTAATCCTAGTAAATAATCGGAGGTTTGTTATGAGTGGAACTTTGACACCTGCTTGGCCGAGGACGTGCTGGTGGGTGGAACTGGGAGCGTGTAGGAGGTATGCTGGTCTTTGCTCCCTGAGATCAGCCGACTGGTGTTTAAAGTTCTTTTCGGGCTTGCTGGGTCATTTCGGCTTGTTGCAAATTCGTCTGCTGTGTGATTTGTGACAGCTGAACTGTTTCTTGAGATTCTAATATAATTCCTCCCGTCTCAATTGATACCGGACGGATATTAATCGCTCGGTTGGTAGGACGCCCCTCAATCAGGTCGAATTGCATGCGATTTCCAGGAATTAACTCGGCTTCTGGGTTCACGATCGGGTTCTGAAAATTCGTGAAATGGAAGAAGACATCTACTTGAGTCTCATCACGCACGATGAAACCGAACCTATGTGGAATGTCGCATCGGCGGATAGCCCCCATCAGATTTCGAGCTATAAGATTTGTTTTTGGATAGTTGGTAGCGAATGTAGGAGCTGTTTGATTGGGTTGAGCTAGCTCTGGCTCCTTCACGATAGCTCGCTGGCGTTTCCCGGCGTCCTCCGTGATGAATTTCTCCCCATTGTCTCGCTTCTAAAGTCAGGAGGTTCTCGTGGTGGAAGTCTGTTATCACTCGACGCGACAGCGACTCTTACATTCCGTCTCGCAGCCCTCGTATGTCGATGGTTGGTTTCGATTCGGAAAGCTGTTTGTACACCGTCCTGTAAGGTAGACGGTTTGAAGTCCCGCACCCTTTCCTGTTCATCTAAGTTAAAAATTCCGTCTAGGAAATGTTCCAAAGCGATCTGGTCTCTGGCACCTTCTGAGCAGTACGCGAACTTAAATCAAGTCAGTCGTAGAAGATCGGTAACATACTCCGAGAACCTCTACCCATTCGTTTGAACTCTATTGCTAAGCTGTACGTGACTCACGGATTGTTTATACTCGGCGCCAAATTGTATTGAAAGTGCGTTTCTTGCCTTGGCATATGACTTTCCTGACTTAAGGTTTCATAAAAACCCAAAGCCATGCCGCGTAGAGAGGCAGCTAAATAAAGCGCTTTCGTTCCGTCGTCACAACTGTTTGCTTCCGCAATTGCTTTAAAGTGTAGTTCGTAGTGAGTCGAAGGAGCCTTGGCCTCTTACTCTGTAGGCGAAAGTATTGGTTTCCTTATATGCCTGTCATTCGATATGTGCTGCGGTCGATTAGATAACGTTAGAGGTGCCTCACTGGATCCTTGTGACCCTACCGGGTTAGAACAAATATCTGCAGGCGTATTTGTTTCCACTGGATGTTGCTCGTTGTGATCGGGTCTCTCTCTCGGAAATTTCGAGGAAGACGGCGTGGACTGACCCCTAGGGGGGAGTGCCAACTGATTTATCGGCTTTAAATTTGGATCATCCTCCGTATCGTCCATTGCCCTATTCACGAAGGCAGTTCCACTAAGGCCCGACAAATCGGCAATCTGCCTCTGTAATGTGCCCATCTCCTCTCGGAAAGACGAGTGCTGTCTTTTCAGGGCTTTTACCACATTGCTGACCTTAGCCATCGTATTCAATTGCGCATTGAATTGATCGCTCAGTCCTTCGAGCTTCCGCAGAATCTTTTCGAGCTGTTCTTCTGCCATCCTGCTCGATTGCTTCTGATTTGAGGTTGAGGTTCAGAGTTTACGAATGTTCTCGTACCGTAACCGTTACAAACTTTATGGCGCGTGTGGAAATATTACTCCGATTTTACTTGAACTCTCGAAATTATGAGGGACTTATTCGTTATCAAAAGTCAGAATTGAAAAATAACCTCGTCTTCGAGAAAGGTACCAGAAGCGCTTAATTACACGCTAGTTTATAACCTTATGATTATTTCCCTAAATATCTAGAGTATAAAGGGTATTTTCTTTGCGGTTTTTGGGCCAAAAGTACTTAACTATGATGTTAACTATTGACTCGAATATATGGAAAATCCAGAAAATATTGCGTTTGTTGAAGGACATCAACCCAAATTGTTGCTTCTTCGACAATCGGAAGCTTTATTAACCCATCTAGACAAATAGAGTCGAGGTGTCAAAGTATGCGAAATATTCCTGACTTTCCAGTTAGAATTCAATCAAACCGCTCACTTTCAGAAATTAAAGCAAGTTGGATTAATGCACGTAGAGAAATAAAAGCTCTCAATTAGAACTATGCGAAATATTCAAACAAAATTCGTTTGACTTACTGGTTTTCAAAAATTTAGAGCTGGATTGATACAAGTTATACTAACGCATGTGGCGAAATAAAAGTCACAGAGCCGAACTTTGTAAAATATTTCCATCCTTCGGTTAAACGAAAGTGTAATCCTTAGTTAGAAGTTCAATCAATGTACTGAGCTCTCGTGTTAAAGTTTTAACGATGCACGTAATTAATAAAAGCCCAAATGCAGAAATAGTTGAACTATTTCTAATCTTTTCGTAAAAAAAAAATAAAATTCAATTGAATTATTGGTTTCCAAAATCCATAGTTTTATTGGCACACGTAGACTGATAACCTCCCAAAATCAGAAATTTTAAAATAGTGCCAACCCTTTAGTTAGAAACTCAATCAATTTACTGAGCTCTCGCGTTAAAGTTTTAGCGATGCACGTAATTAACAACAGCCCAAATGCAGAAATGGTTGAAACATTTCCAACTCTTCGCCAAAAGAATTGTTAATTTCCAGCATTTAGAATTATATCAACGCACGTCAATCAACAAAGCCAAGAAACTGAAATAGATAGCCTATTTCTAACCCTTCCGTTTACCGTAGACTCAGTCTAGTGATCAACTCCCAGAATATAGAGTTTGATAAATGCACATAGATAAACACAATACTTCTAACCATTTGGTTAGAATTCAATCAAATTATTGGTTTCGAGGAATTAACACCGAGGGTTCCGAAGAACTAAAGTTCTCCTATCACAAGTTTCATTAACACAACTAGTGAAATAAATGCTGAAGACCCGGAACTTGTAGAATACTTCCAACCGTTCGGTTACGACTCAATCAAATTACTGATTTTCTAAACTTCAAGTTCTATCAACTTAAGCTCTATTAACGTACGTAGTGGAATAAAAGTCACAGGGCCGAACTATGTGAAATATTTCTACTTTACGATTAAACGAAAGCTTAAACGAGCTATTAAATTACTTTTCTCACACGGTTAATAGCACCGAAAAGCAAAATATGTGAAATATTTCGACTCCTTTAGTTACAAATTCACTCAAATTACTGTTATCTAAGAGTTAGTCTTATGGACTCACACGGTTAATAGAACCCGAAAGCAAAATATGTGAAATATTTCGAATCCTTATTTACAAATTCACTCAAATTGCTTTTCTGAAAGAGTTAGTCTGATGGAATCACTCGGTTAATAGAACCCAAAAGCAAAATATGTGAAATATTTCGAATCCTTAGTTACAAGTTCACTCAAATTACATTTATCCAAGAGTTAGTCTCATGGACTCACACGGTTAATAGAACCCAAAAGCAAAATATATTAAATATTTCGAATTCTTAGTTACACCTCACTTGACACCAATGTCACAAAAATGCGTTTTCCTTAATGGTTACCTGGCCGAGCGATTACCAGGGCTGGTGTAATTAGGGATAAAGATGCTTTCCTGGCAGATTAGAGGTGACTGGACTACGCGTGGCTGGGCCCATTTTTAGGAGTCTTTCCTCTGGGTACTCGCAATCAGAAAATAGTAGGCCTTCAGATGTCGTAGCTTCGTCTGTCGTACATAAATAATAAACCGCGAATGACTTGATTTTTATTCAATTTTTATTTTTCTTTACTTGCTTCTATTTTATTACATAAAAAACACTTATTCGCTATCTGACAGGCCGACTGCTCTATATCAGCGAGAAAAGAGGAAGAACGCAACATGGCGTACTTTTCTTCTACTACTCCCTAGTTTTTCTTAATTGCTGTACTAAACTAACTTAGTGCCGTCTATTAGGGAATTGCCTCTTCTGTTACATTTTAATAAATTGCAAGACAATTTCTTTTCCTATTTGAATTATCAAAACTAATATTTGACTTTTCTTACTTTAATACATGTAAAAAGGGGTTTAATTTTTCATATTTTATCAATACAGGTCAAAGTTTTTTCTACTATTCAAATTACAAAAACACATTTGAGTTGTCGTACGTTAATACTCGTCATAAGATGTTTCATTCTTCTTATTTTATCAATACAGGTCAAAATTCTATTGAATTTTATTTTCCATAGCTGGCAGAATTATTGTGGTTTATTTGTCTGGTTCCACTTTTGGGTTTAGTTGTAGAGATGTGTCGAAAATAGTCCATTTTCTAAGACACTGGACTTAGGTAATTTGGCTTGTGGGTTAGCATGGTTAAGATGTGTCAAATTGATTCATTTAGGAACGTTCGTTTCATATTAGTTAAGTTGATGGCAGTCACAATAGTTCTTCTAATTCTACTTTACGAGATAGGAATATTCATTCTCCTTCGATTAATTTATGACTGTCAGAATATTTCTTTTAGAATCATTATGGTTCCCCGTCTAAGCACAAGTCTAGCTTAATGATTGTGCTGCGGGATATGACGTGTGGGTTCGCCCCTTCGAACATAGACTGGAGTGTTTAGTAAATTGGACCACACCCAATGAATTGCAGTGACAGCTAGGTGTTGGAATGAAAACGAGTCTTTACTTTGGGTTTTGGGTTCTGTTGTGGTTCGAGGTCTATCTTATGGCAGAGAATCCGACAGATTGTACGATGTTCACTTGAAGGCTGACATTCCCGAGTGCTTGAGTAAGGGGTCATGATCCTATTTTTATTCGGATCGGTGCGTGCGGTGGAAATTGGTATTGAAAGTAGAACCGTGGTGATAACAAAAGAAGCATTTGACGGTCTACTAGGGAGCTCTCATGAATTTACTATTCTTGGTAAAACAATACATCGTCCAGCAAAATTAGACAAGAAGTTGGCTCCTCAATTGAAATCTCTTGCTAGTACTAATGATCCCTACGACACAATTGTTTGGAAACCCTTGTGCACATATGACTTCTATGAAGGTCAAGGTTGATTAAAGGGGGCTTTTTGCGAGTTCAGCGAATCCGATACGATGGAATATCTGCACAAATTAAGTGATCACGGAATTGTGAACTTAAAAAAAATGGAAAGTTCAATATTTGCTGCACTTACACACTATCCCGGCATTAAAGACGCAATTGTTTTTGTGGCTTTTCGTAATCTACTTAACGGTGATCAGTTTGTCTTTATAGGTGGAACTCCGCAAAGAATGAAAAACTTTACACACTTTATTATGAACGATCTTGGTTACAAATTTCCAGCTGGTACCCAGCCTCAAGAGATAAGCGCCTTTTCTTATCGATACTCCATGTATAAGGTAGGTCATATGTTATCAATTAGCAATTTAAGGAAGCTGACTGCTAGTGCTGCGGCTGTCGCCTGTGCCTAGTACTGGAGCGAGGTAAGTCATCTTGTTACAATATATATATATATACATATATATATATATATATATATATAAGGAACAGCAACATATTCATTTTGTTGCCTCCATTTCAATTGGTGACCCCGAACAACAGGACAACCCGTCTACCCCGACAACAGGACAACCCGTCTACCACGACAACAAGACAACGCGCCTAAAGTGCCCCACACACTTATCAATCTGTTGCTCAACTTGAAGTTGGCACAACGGTTGATCAACTCGACAACATCCCCACACACTTCTCAATTTCACCTCAACATAGACCTCACATCAGTTGCTGTTGAATCTTAATAAAGATGGCATTACAAAAAAACTCTTACAAAACTTTTAAAATTCCAAAGCTAAACGACCAACTTATTCCCCAAAAGCTTCAAATATACTGAAATTATACCAACAATTGACCAACATAGAATTAATAAAAAACTATGGATGAGAAAACTTCCTGCAAACATAAACATAGCATTGGTTGCTTCAAGGAAAGAAAATATAGAAAATTTATTGGACCTTACAGATAAATTATGCGACGTTACAATATATTTCCTCATTAAAGAAAACTTTCGATTTACCATTACCCCAACAAAATTTTTCAGCAATAAATAACGATGTACAATTATTAAATAAAATAACAATTTTAGAAAACAAATTACAGAATTTAGAAAACTTAGCTCGCAATTTTACAATGAATAGTAATAATCATAACAACAATCTTTTTAAAAATGATTTCAGATACAGATCACGAAGTCGTTCACAAAGTTATTCAAAACTTGATAACAATAAACAACTTTTTTGGTATCACTTTAAATTTGGAGAAAAGCTACCAAGTGCATTTATCCATGCGCTTTTATTAACAAAATTAATCCAGAAACTAAATATAAAATAATAATGTTTCAAAAAGACTTTTCCTGTTAGACAGAGGGAATACATTCAAATTTTTAATTGACACTAGGGCAGACCTTTCAGTATTGCCTAACGCTTATTTTAGTAAATACAAAAATAACCCAAATCTAATTTTAACAGCAGTTAACGGTTCAACAATTAATATATATGGCACGAAATTGTTGAAAGTAGATTTCGGATTAAGACGAGATCTAACGTATCCATTCATTATAGTGGGAGTAAATAAACTCATTATTGGGGCAGACTTTCTCGAAAAACTCAATTTATTGGTTGATATTAAAAATAAAAAATGAATTGATGGAAACACGTCAATCGGTGTAAATGGAATAACGATAACAAATACCCCTTCACTACGTCTTTACGCTTTCGATAATGAGTACGGAATTTTTTAACAAATATTTCCATCATTAACTCACGCACCTTCTTACGATGCTCCCGTACGTCATAATATAGTACATCACATTTCTACAAAAGGACAACTTCCTTTCTCGAGATTCGAGAAGATTCGACATACAAAAATTAAAAGTCGCAAAATTAGAGTTCGAGCATATGGTTAAATTAGGTTTATGTCGCCCTTCTTCACCACCATTTTCTTCTCCATTACATATGATACCGAATAAAGACTCAACAGATTGGCGACCTTGCGGAGATTACAGACCTTTAAATACAAATACTACACCCGATAGATACCCGCTCCCACACATTCAACATTTTTCGTTGAATTTAAATGGTTCTTCAATATTCTCAAAAACTGATTTAGTAAGGGCATATAACCATATTCCAGTAGCCCTTGACGACATTTTCAATTTGGCTTAGAAACGCAGCACAGACATTCCAGCGTTTCATGGACCAGCTGTTAAAGGAATTAGATTTTGTTTTCATCTACACAGATGATATTTTAATAGAAAGTAAAAATAAAAAGGAGCATGAATCACACTTAGAGAAAGTTTTTACACGGTTCGAAGAGGTCGGTATAAACATCAATCCCGCAAAATGCATTTTTGGAGTAAATTCTTTAGATTTTTTGAGCCATAAAATCCCTAAAGAAGGAATTCTCCCATCTGAGAACAGAGTTAAAATAATTCAAGATTTTCCTTCTCCAATACATATAAATTTAACAAAATTGCTAAAGAAAACCAAAAATAATAAAAATGTTAATTGGCCAGAAGATTGCGAAACCAACTTTAGAAAAATTAAGGAAGCTCTTTCTACCTCGACACTTTTAGTCCACCCACTAGAAAACGCCAAGTTTATTCTAACAGCCGATACGTCAGACGTAGCAACAGGGGGAGTTTTAGAACAATACAAGGAAAACCATTGGGAACCTTTAGCTTTCTTCTCGAAGAAATTAACTCCAGGCAAAACAAGGTATTCAACCTTTGACAAAGAACTTTTAGCAATCTATTTAGCCATTAAACACTTCAGAAATTTTTTAGAAAGTCGAGATTTCACTATTCTGACCTACCACAAACCATTAACGTCCGCAAACTGGACAAAGACAGAAAGAAGTCCCAGACAAGCCAGACAGTTAGATTTTATAACACAGCTCACTTCAGACATCAAACATGTTAAAGGAAAATCAAACGTTGTTGCGGATTCATTATCACGAGTAGTAGTCATTGATGAAAATATCTATGAAATAAATAAAAATAAAATAGACGTAGAAATTATCGCCAAAAATCAAGAAAACGATGAAGAATTGAAAAACTTTATTTCAATTCAAGCAACTATTACAAATTCTAAGTTTAAATTAATAGAAGCGGACTTGGAGGTTTCCAAAAACAAAATTTGGTGCGATATTGCATTAGATACCTCTCGACCATTTATTCCTAAACTTTTAAGACGAAATATCTTCGAAGTTATTCATACTCTATCACATCCTGGTATAAGAGCAGCTGGAAAATTAATTGCGGCAAGATACTTTTGGCCTAGTATGAATAAAGACGTAAATTTGTGGGCAAAATCATATTTATATTGCCAGAAGTCAAAAATTTACAAACATACGAAATCAGAAATTGGGCAATTCAAAATTCCAAAAGGCAGATTTGAACAAATTCACGTGGATATAATCGGCCCATTGTCGCCTTCAGATGGATTTACTCACGTATTAACTATCATAGACAGACTCACAAGATGGCCCGAAGCATACCCGATATCGAATACTACGACTAGTACAATAGTTAAAACATTATACACACAATACATTTCACGATTCGGAATCCCTCTTGAAATAACGACGGATTGGGGTGCTCAATTCGAGTCAAAATTATTTGATGAATTTTCAAAATTATTAGGAGCACATAGAATCCGTTCTACACCTTATCATCCGCAATCCAATGGAATGGGAGAGCATTTCCATAGGCAACTGAAGGCATCATTAAGAACAAAAATGACTCATAATAACTGAGTTTTGCAAATATCAGAGATTCCTTTAAGTTTTAGAACGACGATAAAAGAGGATTTTAATTGCTGTCCAGCTGATTTAGTTTATGGGCAACCACTGCGCATCCCAGGAGAATTCTTTATAAATACTCCAAAACCAACATTGGATCCATAAAATTTTATCAATAAACTGAGGAACCACATTCAAAACTTTGTACCAACTTGTACTAGAAGACAAAATAACAAGATATTTGTACCTAAAGACCTAAAAGATTGTAAATTCGTTTTCGTGAGGATAGATCGTTCAAAACCATCATTAACTAACCCATACGAGGGATCTTTTAAGGTTATTAAAAGAAATGACAAAACGTTTCTGGTCGACTACGGCGGAAGAGAGACCACGATTTCTATCGATCGTCTAAAACCGGCTTTTGTGGACATGAATATAAATGACCAAGATATAGTGACAGATTATCATTTTAAGAAAAGGAAAGTTTCGTTCAATTTGTAATTATTGTTTATTGGACGCTATCACTGAGGGGGTGTTGATGTAGCGGAAGATTCAAAATAATTTTTATTTTTTGTTGTTATTGAAAATAGAATAAAATATAATTTTTTCTTTGTCAGAGTAATATTTGCGCTGACTGTAAAGAAAATAAATTTGACGTTTAAAGGAAAAACACTTTGAAAAAAGAAACTTTGAACACGGATACACACTACTGTATACATTTTGAGAAGATACACTTCAAGACTTTTTGGAATGTATTGTTTTTAAAAATATAGAATTTGTGTCAAGGATATTTTAGTATTAATTGTAAAATATTTTAAAATAAGCTTTTACTGTCACACTTTAAAAACAAATAAAAAATTATTTTAAAGCAATTAAAATAAAGAATCAATTTTAAATAAAAAATAATTATCGTTAAATAAAAAAATATAATTTTCAATTTTTATCCTCTGAAGGATTTAGGATATATATATTGATATATATATACATATATGTAAATAAAGAACAACAACATATTTATTTGTTGCCAGTTCACATAGCAACCAAAGTACGTTGACCTTAGCAGCTGTGCGTAGGTAGCAAAGTCCGTTGACCTAAACAGCTATGCGTAGGTTAGACGAGTCCATTGACCCTAACAGCTGTGTTTAAAAAGTACAACATATGATCGCGTACCGATGATAATATTGTGCCATATGTACACATATTTATAATATGCCCATTCCTAAATTATTTTCAAGTACTAAAAGCTGTTTATATTATTTTGCTAAGTTATCACCGGCTAACAATAATAATAAAATATATGAATGTCGATGTGGAATTCATAAAATTGTGTGAAATGAGTATCTAGTTTGTCGGTGTGGATCTTGTGGCACATTTATGTTGGCTGCTCTGTGGCAATCCTACACTGCCGACTCCCTGATTTCTTTAGAGAGGGGATAATGACATCTGACGTTTATCTAATGTTTGTGTTGTTGTCGCTGATGGCTGTTGGAGGTAATTTTTCTGTCCGGGAAAAGACACATTAAGTAAGTTTCTAGGTTTGTATAATTAAAAAACATGGTTTTTTGTGGTGTCTTTGTTTTCTTTTGCAGCGTACCTACATGAAATGTACATTAAAAAAGGTGCACCACAAATCTCTTTGGCGAGGACAGCTACATCGTGGAAGTTCGAGCTCTAATACTCCCTGTGATTTCTAAGTTACAGGATGTTTTGTGAAAACTAGTATATCACCCTCTATCTAAAAAAAAGTTTGTCATAACCACACATTCCATACAATCTGTTGCTTGCCTTAGTACTTTCACTTCTTTCCTCTTGGACGTCTCACCAGAAAACACCCTGTATACCTTCCTTCTCTTTGATTCTAAGGAAATTGCAACTCTGCCCTTGCCATGCGAGAAAGAAAATTTCAATTTCCTTTTGCCTTAATCAATAGTACTACTTTCAGGGAAGATATTCGTAAGGCTATTAATATAGTGTTATTCAATTTATGATACGCTGATTTACAAAACTTAATTAGATGAGAGATGCTTCCGGATTGATATTGTAGGAGCCTCGAGGTCTCTATCGATGGTGTGTGACAGCTACTAATAGAGTCAGAGCCCATGTACTCTTCGTCTCCATTCAATTTGAATTCTTACCGCTGCACTTTAGTGGGTTTCGATAGATTGTTTGCTAGGCGCTGCGCTTTACCAGTAGATGGGCTTGAACATACTAAATCCCACATTCGGCCATTTTGATAATTTTGCAGATCCTCACATACTTCCTTGGTTTCATCGTCTTATGCTACAGTGTCCAAATAGTTTTGTTCACTGCTGCTAATTGGACATTGTTCTGAAAAATACTAAAATCTATTTAGGAGTAATGGGGTCTTTACTAAATTCGTCGTTGTTGTTCTTGAGTCAGCGGTGCGGATCTGGTCTTTAAAATCTTGAACATCTCCTAATCTGGTTGGGTAGCACCACATCAATTTTAAGATCTTACAATAAAACATCTTCGTAATCTGGGCCGTCTTTGTCATCTTCATGCGAAACAATTTCGACGATTTTAGAGTCATACTGCAAAACTACTTTGCATTTAAATGCGAAATAGCACCAATGTATTTAACGTCTTAATGCAAAACTACTCTGCTATCTTAACGCGAAACAACTTCACTCTCTTTAACGTCTTAATGCAAAACAACTTTGCCGTCTTTATCGTCTTCATACTTTTCATGTTTTTGCAAGAGAGTACTGTTTCCCTTGCCAACGTAAAGAGGATAATTATTTTATGTTGTATGCGATATAAAATGGTCCTGTATTAACTTCATAACCAGGACTTGCTCGTCATAGGAGCAGTCTATACAGCTAAGTTCACCGTAATTTCTTTTCCAGGGCTTCATGTTATCTCCGCTAGCTGTAATCATCTTCGGGCCATCATGGAAACCAATTTTTTTACGTCATATCTATCATGTGCCGACGTGTTCTTTATTTTGTACGGTCCTAGGAACTACGGAAGGCCGCCAATTTCATAGTTCGTTGCTTATCGTCTTCTTTTGTTATATTATCTACTGTTCTCATCCTGTATTTTGAGGATGTTCAGTTGCACAATTTTTCTGTATTCCTCTCTACGATCAACAAGCTCTCTGACTAATTCTTGCGATATTGCGTCTTGAATTACCGACTGGGTGTCTTGTTGTTTATTCTCGTGCCTGTGAGGAGCTCGAATTGCGTTGGCTTGATACTCCTTTGATATGTTGTGTTTTAGTATCTCTGGAGGTCATTTGTAAACGTGTACCATCTACTAGGATCCTCGGTACTGAGCTTGGTAAACGACGATATGACGACCCTATGTAATCTCTCTACTTGTCCGTTTCTCCTTGACACGCCAGTGGTGTAATTGTAATTGTTGTATTCCTTTCTTTTCACAATAGTCCTTAAAGTTATTGGAGGTGAACGCTGTCCCGCTGTCAGAGATAACCATTTCTGGATTCCCAAATACTCATTTCTACAATTTGAGTTTGCTTATCGCTAGTTGTTTTTACTGGGTAAATCCAACTAAACTGCGTGAATGCATCAAAATTGTAAAATGTTCTTATAACCTTTTGAGGTGTTTGATAGCTGACTCAAATGATCAATGTCGTATTCCCTAAAGGACAGTCCTCTTTTATAATTAGGTTGAGGAAATCTTCTTGCTTTCCCGACTTCTGCATTATCTTTGGAACACAAAAATCTGATTTCCCTCCATGTCGACCTCGAATAGTATTCTTTTCTCGAGCAAGGAACTTTAATATTTTGGATAAATCCCTACATGGGGAAAAGAATAAGTAGTGGTACCTTTAATGTTGTGCAAAAAATCGAGGATGAAGGAAAATTTCTCTCCTTCTATAGAATAAAAAGGGAAAACCTCCAAGAATTCATAAAGTTAGTTGACCCCGCAATTAGGAAAATGGATACGAACTAAGAAAAGATATAAGTGAAGAGGAAACATTGCTAATAACTCTAAGGTAAGCTAAATATTTATTCTGCCAAAACTTTTATAAATTTTGTATTGTATTGTCACTGTTCTCTTAAGGAGAAGGGTGTGGTATAGCTAACTACATACATGTGGGCTTCAAGAGATGCTATATGATCTAAATTAAAAATGCGAGAGATGTTATTTGTTAAACGTTATTATTTCACTTCAAATTTCACTTCAAAAGTTCACAGAATTTTACAAGATATACATAAATACAATTTCGAAATTTTAACAAAAGAATTAATAAGCGATAATCCTGTCACCTGAGCTCTACTTTATAATCTTCTCAAAACGTCTTTTTATACCCTAGATGAAATCTATAGCGGTATACTAAGTTTGTCATTCCGTTTGTAACACCTCGAAATAATGATGGTAGAGCAAAATGAATTGGACACCCACGCATAATATTAAAAGTTATTTTGATTTTTGCATATCCATCCGTCCGTCTGTCCGTCCGTCCGTCCGTGCGCACGATAACTCGAGAACGCGTTCAAAATATATCGTGGAAAATGAAATTTTTGTATGGCAACCCCACGAAGGAGTTGCCCGATTTGTCTCATTTTCGAACTTAATTTTATTTTTTTTAATGTCGGTGTACAAAATTTCAGCTTTCTAGAATTTTGTACACCGACATTAAAAAAAAATAAAATTAAGTTCGAAAATGAGACAAATCGGGCAACTCCTTCGTGGGGTTGCCATACAAAAATTTCATTTTCCACGATATATTTGGACACTACCTGAGAACACGTCGATATAGAAAGCTGAAATTTGGTACACTGTGTTTTCATACTAATGGCAAATAAAATTGCAAAAATGGACTAAATCGGGCAACCCCATCTTGGTGTTGCAATATAATAATTTTGGTTTTTTACATATACTTTGAAAACGATCAGTCCTAGACATTTTTATTGTACTAAACTCTTCTTCAGAATAAGAAATCCTATAAAATTGGTTATAATCATTTTTTCTGTCCGACGAGCCCTTCTAGAAATATGTGCGAGAAACCAATGAAGAAATCAAAATTGCTCAAATGGGTAACCATATGAAATTTCATACGTGCATTCATCTAGGGTATCATAAGAATTGGTCTTAGACCAATTCCAGCTTTTTCACTTGTTTTTAAGTTAACTTGACTTTATTTGACTGTACGAGGGCTCTACTACAATCGGCCATTCTGCATTTCGTCTGTCACAGACAAATAAAAGTCGCTGTCTGCGCCATGGATCCAGGGCTTCATAAAATATGCAGATGAATGGGTGATGCAAGGTCCTTGCTTTCCAATTTTTTGAATTTCATATATGACGTTTCGTATAACTTTTACCACTTCATAGGTTTGAATAACGACTAAATCATGAACTTTATTTTTCGATGTAGCTTTCCTCATTTTATTATAACCATTCCGGTTTTTTTCTTGTACTTTTGTTATTTCTTCTCTGGCTTCTAATTCAAATTAAAAGTGTATGTATAAGGGAGTCCCTGCTTAAAGCAAAGTACAACCAAGATGGCACAAGAACTAGATGTGGCATGCAGTACCATCAAAGTTTACAAAATTTATATGGCTGGGTGGTCCATTCCAGAATGGACCACAACATTTGAAATGATGTATACTTCGAGTGATTCATATTTTTTCGTATCTGAGGTATTGAGGAAGTCGGTCAAACGAATACAAAACTGCAATTATAAAAACATTTGCTTTCAGAATGCTCTAAAATATGTTATGGTCAATTCCAAAATGAACTACGCATTTCACAATCTGTATACTCTGCTCTAGTATGCCATGCGACATCTAGATCTTATGTCGTTTAAGGTACAAAGCTGGGCATTCCGATATAAAATAGCTTAGAAATAGATTGTTACAATGGCAAAACAAATAACAAAAGTAAAAATAAATTAGCCGACTATAACATATTCAGTCTTGCCCTTAAGTATTATGAAAAAAGAATAGATCTTACAGCTACTGGACCATAGTCAGTCCCTACAGATTCGTAATTATTAGAATGGAGAGCACAGAGTTGAACAGTATCCTGTCATTTAGATTCATTGGATGCTAGCTGCATTTAAACTGATACAAGAAAAGTATTATAAGATACAAAACTTAATTACAATGTATTAAATCAATTAATCGAATCAAATTGAATTAAATCAAGTTATAATCCTTGTTCAAGCATAAAAAAGGAAATAATAATAATTTGATATATAAGACATCATAGCTCACGAGCACTTGGTCGGTCAGTCACCCTACGCGTAATTACTGTAAATTCACCTTTGTTTTTTTTTTGCTTACTAAGCAATTGCAATTGTTGTTCAAATAAATATTTTTGTAGTACGGTGACCCGACTGTTGTTGCAATATTGAATGAAAGTAAAAAATGATTTGTAAGTCAGCTGTTATTGCTGACAATGAATATTGATTATTTGTTTCCGTTTTTTTTACTAATTTTGTTATATATATATATGTGGAACATTTTTATGGATAAAGTTCAGCTTTTATTATAATCTAATAGGCTGTAGTTGTCTTCTGCTCAAATCCTATATCCAATCCTATCCCAGTGCTGGAAGCAGTGAAACCTCATTTCAATACGAGTTTTTTTTTACATACTTGACTTAGCGTTTTCTAAGCTCAAGTAATCCTAAATACAGAGTTAGTGTTTCCTAATTTCTGAACAATTTTTGGTGACCCCATTAAAGATAGATCACTATTCAAAAGAAGACTGTGTTTACCTTGTGCAATGAATAGAAAAACGAAAATTTGTGTCGAGTTAAGAGTTAATCATGGAAGCCTTCGTGGTCAATCAAACGCAACTTGGGAAATAAATTAAAAAAATAGCAAACGAGTACCGATGCGAATCTCCGGACAAGAAGAGTCTTCAATACTTTCAAGCTAAACTTCAACCATTAAAAGAGTTGTGGACCAAATTTAAAGCAAACGAAGATCAAATTAGATATCTATACGATGCATCAACTGTCGGTCACCCATATTTTGCTAATGATTACCATCAAATAGTATAAAAGGAATATGATGACTTCAAAACCGGATTAACAACAGTAATTACTCATGCAAGTTCAAGCACATCCAAAAGTGCAAAAACAAAATCCGTGCAAGGGGAAAAACACACTTTAAAGCTAAAAACCAATGAGACTTTGCCAAAATAGCAATACTGACTGTACCGACATAGGAAATAGCGACGTCATTACTCGCCTGCTACGAAGACAAAAGACCGTAATGACTACACTCAAAAAACTATTATTGCTGGCATTAAAATCAGTAAAGATCAAACCAAACAATATTACGACTTGAAAGGAATCACAATAACAAATTATTGGGAACAAATAGAAGACAACAATAAATGCATCTGGGAAGCAGATGATATTACGAGCTGCGGATATAATACGAATGAATATTTTTAACTTCAAGAGAAGGTGCATGAGATATTAATCAAAATCAATGAAGATATAGAAGATACCATATATACAAGCTCGACCGTGCCTACTAATCAATCGGGATTAAAGCTTCCGAAAGTAATCCTACCCAAGTTCGATGGGGATTACTTAAATCGGTAGCAAGTTTTTGATCTACTTTCACAATTGGTTCATAATCAACTAATAGGGAACTCGCAGAAAGTGTGGAACCTCAAGATGAACCTCAGGTGAAGCTGAAAAATTGTTCCATTGACAGAAGATAGCTATGAAATTGCATGGGATATGTTACAGAATAGATATCAAAACAAAAGCTTTTTGGTAACAGCGCTGTTGGAAAAATTACTGGCACAACCTCATATTACGACAGAATCTGCGTCAGCAAGATACTACAAAGGAGTGTCTGCTTACTCTACAGGACGTGGGACTTTCAGTAAAGGTGCATTGGGAACCGATCATCATTCACATTCTAGTGAAAAAATTGGATAAGAACACGAATATATTATTCGAACAATCATTGTTATCGCCACGAGATTTGCAGTCAGTAGAAGAATTGCTGAGCTTTCAAGAAAAGCGGTTTCAAGCACTGGAAGCTTTGGGCCAAAAATCATTGATTTCAAAATATCCACAGAAATCAAGCGAGCCCTCTGTCTTCATTACCAACCAAACTAACAAGACAAATCAAATTGAATGTGTTGTATGCAAGAAGAATCATCCAATATACATCTGCGAAAATTTCTTGAGAATGCAAGCGTTCGAGCGTCAAGAAAAGGCTAAAGAACTAAATCTTTGCCGAAATTGCCTTAAGAGTGGTCACAATCTCAGTCAGTGCAGGTAAAGAGGTTGCCAAAAATTCAACAAAAGGCATAACACGTTGCTCCATTATCACACAAATCAGCACGCAGGGACTCAGATTATGAAACCATCCAATAGTCAGGCAACGACAGCAAACAATTTAGCAGCTCAAACTCGGAACGCTTACGCTGGATACGTATTTCTCGGAACAGGGGTTCGAAACGTTATTGAAAAGGATGGAAAATCAATCCAATGCAGATTATTATTAGATTCAGGGTCGCAGTTGAATTTTATTTCGTAGAAATTTCGAAAAAAGTTATGATTATCAGACGACAAAGTGAATTTGAATATATCGGGTATTGGTGATTCAAGAGTTAAAATAAACAATAGACTTAACATTACGTTAAAGTCCAAAGTCAGTGATTATGCAACTCAACTTTGTGATCAAGGAGATTTCAACGCATCAGCCGCAGCAACACATAAATATTGACAGTTGGGATATTCCAAGCAACATGTCTTTAGTGGACCCACAATTTAGTTTACCTCAATTGATTGACATCCTTTTGGGGGCGAAAATGTATGAGTAAATAATGAGGAATAGTCAACTCGGAATAAATGAGAACCTGTCAACGCTACAAAATACCACATTAGGTTGGATAGTTCTAGGCAACGTATCAAACGTTGATTAGATAACACCATTTTGTGGAATTACAAGTGCTGATCTAGAGACACAACTGCAACAGTTTTGGGAATTAGAACAGTGCCCGAACAAACCAATGATGTCATCATCTGATAAAAAATGTGACGAATATTTTGAACCAACAGTGAATCGAAGTGCTGAAGGACGATTCATTGCAGATATGCCAATCTTGACCGATCCAAAATTGTTAGGTGAATCAAATCAATTGGCCTTCAAAAGATTAATAAGCATCGAACGAAAACTGGCACACGAACCCCAATTAAGGAAGTAGTATAATGAATTCCTAGACGAATACATCAGGTTGGGACACATGCGAGAATTCGAGTCGCAAAGGCTGACAAGGTCTTACTACTTCCTTCCGCACCACTGTGTCTTGAAACCAAATGTAGTACGATAAAACTAAGGCTAGTTTTCTATGGCTCTGCGAAAACTACAATCAGCTTATCACTCAATGACTTATTGTTAAATGGACCAAAGATTCAAGAAGATATCAGTACAATCATTACGAGGTTCCGTGTTAAAAGATATGTCCAACAGATACAGTTAAATATTATCAACTATGTACAGTCAGGTTTGGTACAAAATCTGCACCATGTTTGGCAGTAAAGTGCGTACAAAAATTCACTGAAGAAGAAGCAGGAAAGCATCCTTTGGGAGCAGCTGCTGTAAAGAATTTCTATGTTGACGACATATTGACAGGAAGTGATGACTTAGATGAAGCAATAGACACTCAGAGACATTTAAAACAACTATTAAGCTCTGGCGGTTTTCATTTGAGGAAGTGGTGTGCAAACCACCCGAAATTGGTCAAAAGTATACCAAGAGAAGATTTAGAGATCAAATTAAACTTTTCTGAAATGGAAGGTGAAAACGTTAGGCCTAGTATGGCATCCTATCATGGACTGGTTTACAATCACGACATGTCTTAAGAATTATAAGAATTTCACAAAGCGTACAATTTTGGCCGACATGTCACAAATCTTCGACCCTTTGGGATTAGTAAATCCAATAGTGGTCATGTGTAAGATGTGTTTATTCAAAAATTATGGAAATTAAAATAAGACTGGGACGATGAAATACCCAGTGAACTTCATTCTTCATATCTGCAATTCCGTACAGAATTACAGAAACTCAGTGATATTAAAATTCCAAAATACATGTTTAGCAATGAACCCACAATCAACATCGACCTCCATGCCTTTTCAGATGCAAGCGAAAGGGCATACGGAACTGCATCATATATGAAATCCAAGGAAAAAACAGGCAAGGTGACAGTGAAGTTACTGTGCGCAAAATCCAAGGTAGCTCCAGTCAAGCCGATCACAATTCCAAGATTAGAATTGTGTGCCGCAAAGCTCGCTGCTCAATTAGTACATCATCTAGAAGGCATCATGAACATAAAATTCGATCAAATACATTTTTGGACGGACTCAGAGATAGTTTTGGCATGGATCAAGGGAGATCCACTTTTGTAGCGAATAGAGTTCTCGTCATTCAAGAATTAACAGAAGGTACAAGTTGGAGATATGTTAACACAAAGGACAACTCTGATGATATCGTGTCCAGGGGATTGACTCCAGGGCAATTAGTAAATGCAAGGCTTTGGTTCGGGGTCCAGCATTCTTAAAGACATCAAAGATGCAGTGGCCTCAGCAAACAGCTACAACTATCAGGCTTTAAGAAGGAGAAAAAACAGTAAAACTGACTGTGACGCACTAGATCAAGGTAAACAGCACCCAGTTTATGTTATAGATCATGGCAACTCTTTTCGCAAATTGCAACGAGTCATGGCACATATCCTTAGAAATGTAGAAATGTTGAAACAAAGAAGACGTAGGCGACAACTCTCATCATTTCGAACCGTGCGCGAACTCGGAGATGCTTTAATTGTCATCTAAGGAAATGCAAAACTGCAGCTTCCAAGAAGAACTTCGTAGCTTACATAAAAATAATGAAGTACATAGAAACAGCAAATCAAAAAATGCACCTCCATTTATTGACACACAAGGAGCCATAAGAGTAGGTGGCCGATTAGATAACGCAGACATTGAAAATTATACGAAACCTCCAATAGTACTTTCAGCTGACCATTTCATTACGACGTTACTGATGAATCATTTACATACGATACATTTGCTTGCTGGACCGTAAGCACTGCAGGGTATAGCAAGGCAAAGGTTCTGGATTTTACAATGTAGAAATCAAGCACGATCCGTTGTCAACAATGGCGTCCGAAGTAGAGAATCCGGCCGAAATTGTGCCATCAACAAATGGGAAATCTTACCAAAGACAGAGTTCAAAAGGTACGTCTATTTATTAACTGTGATATGGACTTCTGCGGCTCAGTATACACACACTATAAGATTCGAGGTAAGAGACCTCAAAAAACTTATATTGCTGTTTTCTTCCGTTTCGCCACTAAGGCAATCCTTTTGGAGGTTATTATGGGATGCTTTCAATCAATCATCTTGTGGAAGTGGTGGCACCTTATGAATTGAACGTCGGAGAATACCTGTTGCGGTATTTACTTCTACGATGCGAATATGACCACCACTACCTGGTACAGTAGCAATAACTCGCCCAAGTTTCAATTTGTATGGTGGAAGATCGTCCTCATGAATTAAGACCAGCACTCCTGTAGTTATGTAAGGATATTGAGACCGCCATTTAGCACTTTCTTGTAGTTGCGACAGATATTCCTTTATCCAACGCCGCCAAAAGTGCTGTTGTAAGAATGAAATACGCTGCCACCTGCGGAGATAAGTAAATTTATGAGTAGAGAGGTCAGGCTCGAAGAAACATTCTAAAGTAGATTAGCTCATAAAATATGCAGGAGGACCTCTTTTCAATCATGCTCCGATGTCGATGCTATAAGTTTGCACTTACGGCGGATATAGCTGCCATGTATAGGCAGGTCTTGGTCTATCCTGAAGATCTCAACTTTCAACTCATTTTATGGAGAGAAAGTCCTCAGGAGGAGCTCCAATTTTATAGACTTAACACGGTGACGTATGGTACAGCTCCTGCACCATTTCTAGCCACAAGGTGTCTAGTACAACTTGCACATGAGTACGCGTCAACAATGCCCTTAGCTTCGAGAATCATAAAAGGCGATTTCTATATGGATGATCTTATTACAGGAGCTGATACACATAAAGAGCTCTATTCGATTAAGGATAGTGTAGACACAATCTTAAAATCGGCTGAGTTTAATCTTCGCAAATGGTATTCTAATGATTCGAAATTTTTGTCAGAACTAGCCGAAGCTGAGCCCGAGACAATAGTACAAATCAATAACTTAGACATAGTGAAAACTCTTGGAGTCATGTGGGAATCAATAGCTGATGAGTTTTGTTTCAAATATCTAGCGAATATTTCGGAATAATCCAGGGTTACTAAAAGAACTATCCTGTCAGATATTTCACGCGTTTTTGATCCTCTCGTGGGAAATGAGTTAATGCCTGCTCATCTTTGCAGTAATTGGCCGTGAATTTAATACCGCTTCAATCTGTATCATGACTGTCGTCAATTCTTCGAAAGTTAATAGTGAATCTTCTAACGTCCTGTAGAGGAGCGTCTTTGCTGATTTCTTCACAGCCGCCTCCCACATTCCTCCAAAATGTGGTGATCGTGGTGGAATATAATAGAACTCGATAGTATGATTCGAACACCAATTGTTGATATCCTTTTGAGGCGGCTGACGAAAGAAAACATCACAAAAATCCGCTAGCTGCCTGCGCGCACCAATAAAATTCGCTGCAATATCGCAAATCTACGCAAGTTTCGGTGGCCAATAAACCACTTCAACGCAGCAATGAACGCTTCCGATGACAGGTGTGAGACCACCTTGATATACAGCTCTCGTGGCGAAGAAGATAAATATCGCGATATAAGAATTGTACAGTGTTCTTCCTCTGATCTTGTGAGTAGTTTTTGTAGGTCCGCAAAAGTCAATGCCAGTATGAGTGAATGGCAGTGATATATTCACTCTTCCTCCTGGTAGATCTCCTATTATTTGATGAGCCAATCGAGGACGATATTTGAAGCAATTTAGGGAGTTCCTGACAATTTTACGAGCGTACTGTCGTGCATTCACTATCCAGAACTTCTGCTGCACAATTGAAAGCAAAGCAAGAGGCCCTGCGTGAAAGTTTCGACGATGAAGATCCTTAACGTGAGATTTAACAAAAGGATTGGCGCGTGGAAGGAGTATTGGGAACTTGTTGTTGTGTGGAACATTGCCGTTTTTCAAGCGAGTTCCAACTCGCAGAAAGTCGATTCTCATTTTGTTGTCGGAGCAAGCTTTTTAATCAAGTTTTAGAATTAACTTCCTTCTCTTCCTCCAAGGCTTGTATCTCCGTCGAAAATTCATATTGTTGAATAGCCCAAACGATGTGCAAGAATGCTTGATCAATCTCTGCCGCTGTCAAATTTCCAGATATGATAGACTTGTTGTATTGTAGCACAAATGCGAAACGACGACAATTTTTCATAAAATCGCTGGATTCGTAAACTGTATCTAAAAAAGAGTCTGAAACTGAACTCACTAGTATTGATTTCATTGTCCTCCTTTCAGGTATGTTATCGTTGGTTGAATGTCGCTCTTTTTTAAGTGGCCAATGTTCCATTGACTGCTGCAAGAACCGTGGACCGGTAAACCACATAGACCTTGTAAGCTCTAAAGCACTTATTCCCCTGGAGATGATGTCCGCTGGATTTGCTTTAGAAGTCACACGCTTCCATATTCCATTCCCTGTCAATTTCGGAATTTCGGATACACGATTTGCAACATAGGTTTTCCAGGTAGATGGATGACAGCGAAGCCAATCTAACACAATTTCTGAATCCGTCCAGAGATAAAGCTGACTATAAGGCTTGGGAAACTGTTATCTAACTTTGTCTACCAGTCTCGAAAGAAGCAATGCAGCACACAGCTCCAAACAGGGCAATGATTTTGATATCTATGATCATTTCTGATCATTTACTTGATATATTCGATCAACTTGCTGGCATCCGCAGGAGAGTGTATACCATGTGTCCACTGATGAAATTTGTTAATTTTTACAATTTCCCACGACGACGAGAATTTACAAATTTAATCCGGGACCGATGAATAATTTCTAGACGAAAACAGTCCCTGCTCGGGCGCCAAAATGTTGGATTAAGCTTTTTTAACCTAATTGCAAAATTGTATTATAGATGACACGAGGAGTGAATAATGAAAAGAAACTTCTAGATCTGACTTGCTTTATTACGATGCTTTAGTACGAATTACTGTGGATGATGCGATCGTACGACGACTAGAAGGCCAGTGTGACACAACATTTTGTACATGTTATAGGGTGCAAAG